>JALQSN010001012.1:0-13993 GCA_023690525.1 Holotrichia oblita
ATCAAATTAGCCGTTTTTTCTATATTAAAGCAGCGGTTTTTAACAACTTCATCCGAACTGCTCCTCGCGTACCTTGTTGTAAATGACGCGATCTTTTTTGTATTTTCCTTTATAAAGGCCATAGTCATTGTCGGCTCGACTTCATTATATATAGGCTCGACAGTCGCAGTCAGGTTGCCTTCGTTAAGTAAGCGCGCGATTTCTCCCGCTGTGCCGCCTGCGTCAAGCTCTTTGCCGTCTGCGCCATCTACAAACTCAAAGCTTTGTACGTTATCCTCACTTAACGACGGGATTGCGTGAGGCTCAACCGCAGGCTCATTAATTGCCTGCGCTATAGAATTTAGCTTAGCGATAAGCTTTTCATTATCGACTGTTATCTTTGCGTTAAACTCTTTGCCGCCTATAGTTAGCTGCTCTTTATCGTCCGCGTTTTCGGATAGGCTGCCGCCCCTGCCAAACGAAAGCGCTTCGCTAAGCGCAGTGTCAATATCGGCGCTTGCGCCCATATCCGCAGCGGTGAGCGATACACTGCCTTCGCGCGTTATTATAGCAATTGAAACGCCGCTTAGCTTTTCATTGATTGCTTTTTGCACGAGAGGCTTTGCTTCATCCGCCTGCATGCCACCAACATCCACACCTTCTACTTTTATGCCTTCATAGAAAGTTTTGCTGGATGAAAGCAGGCCTGCGGCCTTGGCATCGCCGCCGAGGCTGTTTAGTAAAAGCACCGCGCAAATCACCGCCACAAGCGACCCAAACGCAATAATTGCGTAACGCATAAGCTTTTGTGCTTTTGTCGCTTTTTGTTTGCGCTTTGCGGTAGTTTTGACCGTATTTACACCAGATTTTGGCGCAACGCGCATTTCGCCGGAGCTTTTTGCTTTCTTAACGCTCTGGCTTTTAGAATTCGTACCGCTTTTAGCATTTGCACGGCTTTTAGAGCTTGTAGCGCTTTTAGCTCCTTTAGAACTTTGCATGTATTTAGGCAGCTCAAGATTATTATTCTTTTTATTTGAACGGCGCGGCGCCTGATCCATTTTGTCACTCACCTTTTTAATAAAAAATACCATATTACCACAAGATATGGTATAGCTAATTATACACAACACTACATTGAACTGCAATACTCTTACAATAAAGTTGAAAATGTTTATAAATAATTTAAAATATTATGTAATGAGAATTTTAAAATAATTCTTATATATTAATTTCGAGGTAAATCTATGTTCCATATAGTACTGGTTGAACCGGAAATCCCCCAAAACACAGGCAACATCTCGAGGACGTGCGCTGTGACAAAATCCGCGCTCCACCTTGTTCGCCCGTTTGGCTTTAATATAACCGACAAGCAGCTTAAACGCGCGGGGCTTGATTACTGGCAGCACCTAAATCTAACATATCACGACAGCTTTCGCGAAGTTGAAGAAGCGTATGACAGCACGCGGATTTTTCTATTATCAACCCACGCAAAGCGCGCTTATACTGACGTTTGCTTTAAAGATGGCGATGTTCTTGTGTTTGGCAAAGAGACTGCCGGGCTTGATAAATCGCTCCTAGCACGATATGGCGACAATACGCTCAGAATACCCATGGGCGACGAGCTACGCTCGCTTAACCTTTCTAACGCTGTAGCTATAGTATTATATGAAGCGTTGCGGCAGACCGGATTTATGGGGCTCCACTGACAAAGCGCCGGATATATCACAGGCTATTTGGCATCATAGCAGGCATGATGCTCTAATTCACTCACCATGCACAATTCGTTGGCCGCAATAAAAGAAAATGCTTGCAAAACGGCATAGCCAATGGTAGAATACCTTTGTTTGATTTTTGAACGATTTGTTATTGCCTTAAGGAGGTGTTATATATGGGAAGATTTTGTGAAGTGTGCAAAAAAGGCGTTATGAGCGGCAACCTCGTAAGCCACTCGGAGCGTAAAACAAGGCGTACATGGGCGCCGAACGTTCAGCGCATTCATGTATTAGTTGAAGGCACGCCACGCAAGATGGACGTTTGTACCTGTTGCCTCCGTTCCGGCAAGATAGCCCGCAATGTCAAATAGTTAAGTTAGTTTAGGTTAAAGACGCTAAGCGAATAACGCTTATGCGTCTTTTTTGATTTGCATGAATTTTTTTCATAATCACATACTATTTATCACATATTAAATATGAGGTGATATTTATGGCAAAATCTGGAATGAGACGACCCGACCCGAAAGAACCGCATGGGACAGAAAGTAACCACAAAACCAAGTTCCCTAAAAATGATGTTGTCCCTGTGCCCGAAATTCAGGGTAAGGCTAAAGGCTCCAATAAAAAAGCTAAGCCTTTGTAACAGATACTATTAGCGATGCGTTCATACGCACGCACCCCAATTAAATAAAGGAGTGATAAATTTGCCTAAAGACAGCCAAATTGACCCCAAGCACATCCGCAAGCAGAAAGCAAAAGGCGGCCCAACATTAGCCGATAGCGCGACCGATGGCGAAAGCATGAATAGCAAAAAGCAGTCGGGCTCAAGACACAAGCCCGGTAATGATAAGTAGTGGTCAATTAATTATTGCCATCATCGGCTAAGATAAGTGTGACCGTATATTCCATTAGAGCCGGGCAAAATACTGCGGGCCTGACTATGGAGTATACGGCCAAAGCGAGTTGGTGATTCAGTTACGACGTTACTCCAAGAAATCCTTAAGTTTTTTGCTCCTGCTTGGGTGGCGCAGTTTACGAAGCGCTTTTGCCTCAATCTGCCGAATACGCTCCCTTGTAACAGCGAATTCCCTGCCGACTTCCTCTAAGGTACGCGCCTTGCCATCGTCAAGACCGAAGCGCAGGCGAAGCACTTTTTCCTCCCTTGGCGTTAGCGTATCAAGCACGTCAATGAGCTGCTCCTTAAGTAAAGTCCCGGCGACAACCTCCGCAGGGGCGGGCGCTTCATCATCAGGAATAAAATCGCCAAGATGGCTGTCTTCTTCCTCACCGATAGGGGTCTCCAACGATACGGGCTCTTGCGCTATTTTTATAATCTCGCGTACCTTTTCTTCAGTTATGTTCATTTCACGCGCTATTTCATCCGGCCTTGGGTCGCGCCCGTATTCCTGCAGCAGCAGGCGGTTTACACGAATGAGCTTATTAATAGTCTCAACCATATGTACGGGGATACGAATAGTCCTCGCCTGATCAGCTATTGCGCGCGTTATCGCCTGACGTATCCACCATGTCGCGTATGTTGAAAATTTATAGCCCTTGCGGTAATCAAATTTTTCAACAGCTTTTATAAGGCCAAGATTACCCTCCTGTATAAGGTCAAGGAAAAGCATGCCGCGACCGACATAGCGCTTTGCGATAGATACGACAAGGCGCAAATTCGCCTCCGCCAATTGCTGCTTAGCATCATCGTCGCCCTCAGCCATGCGCTGGGCAATTTCGACTTCTTCCGCGGCGGTTAACAGCGCTACTTTGCCGATTTCCTTTAGGTACATACGCACCGGGTCGTCAATGCTTAAGCTTTCCGTTACCGAAAGCTCTTTTTCTATTGAGGTTATTTCTTCAGAGATATTTGCGGGCACATCGATATCTTCAACAACATCGATATTGAGCGCCTCGATTTTATCGTAGATAGCTTCGATTTGCTCCTGATCGAGATCCTGCTCCTCGAGGGCATCCATAATCTCCTTGTAGGTTAATACTCCCTTGGTTTTACCCTTCTCCAGCAGCTCGGTAATTTTTTTAACGCGCGGCTCTTTGTCTTCCAAAAACATCTCTCCCTTTCTCGCTTGTATAAACTTTCAATTTAAACTTTTAGTATTGCCTTTTTATTTAAGCTTTTTTACCCTCTTTTACTATAAGCTTCTTTTAATTAAATCAAGCTCGACAATCCGCTTTGTTGCATCCAGTTTTTCGTTTAACGGAAGCTCGCTTGCGTCTACTTTAATTTTCAAAGCTATAATTTCTTCATCAATATCGATTTCCTTTATGCGCTTAAGGCAATCGTTAACGTAGCGCAATGTGTCGCCCTTTATAGTTTCCCCGCTTATTGCCAAAGCCAAAACTCTGGCCTGCGCCTCTGACATATCGCTCATAATCAGTGATACATCGATTATATCCTTGCCTGATTTATATAAATCCAGTATGTTTACTGCGATGTCGTAGCAGGATTTATTAGAAAACAGCTTTTCAACGTCCTCCCTCTCGATCAGCTTAATTATCTCGCGGTTTTCCATAACTGCGCCCAAGAGCATAAGCTCTAACTTCTCGCGCTCGTCAATATCGCCATCCCGCACTCTGTTCTTGGGGAGCTGCTTCAAGGCGGACTGCTGCGCTTTTGAAGCGGAGCCCTTTAGTCTTGCTACCTGCATTTTAAGGGTTTCGGTTGTTATGCCTGTTTTCCTTGCGAGCATAGTGCAGTAGCGTTCCTGCTCAACAGGCTCGAGCTCGGCTATCATGCCGCAGCCCGCTTTAGCGTAGCCTTCACGGCCGTCAGCGCTTTCTAAATCGTAGTTCGCCGCCATCCTTTCAAGCTTGTACTCGTTAAGCGACAGGGCGTTATCCTTAAGTGTCAAGAAGCCTTCCTTCCCGAATTTTTTTATATAATCATCCGGGTCAAAACCGCTTGGCATAATAATAACTTTTACGTTAATACCCTCGCTTGAGAAAATCTCAAGCCCGCGCAGCGTCGCGTTTTGGCTTAGCGGTATCACCATCGTAAGCGATATATACAGTGGAAACATAGCGCTTAATGAGCCTTGCCTGAAGCTGCGTTAGTGACGTACCAAGCGACGCTACACAGTTTTTTACGCCGGCAGCGTGCAGGCTTATTACATCCATGTAGCCTTCGACAATAACGGCGTCGCTGGCCTTTTGCTTCTTAAGTATATTTATAGCGTAAAGCGTGCGCCTTTTGCTGTATATTGGCGTATCCCCCGTATTTATGTATTTGGGCAAGTCGTCGCCCATGGTTCTCGCCCCAAAACCGATAACTTTGGAGTTTGCCCCTATAATCGGGAATATTACCCTGTTACGATACGCGTCATACACCCTTCCTGAAGAATGTCGTATTAAGAGGCCAGCATCGACAAGCTCACTCTCCCGGAAACCTTCGCTAATGAGGAATGATTTTAAATCCTCCCACTCGCTCCTTGCGTACCCAAGCCCAAACTCTTTTATGATATTTGCGCTTAAGCCGCGGTTTAATAAGTACCTGCGCGCCTCCAGCCCTTCGTCACTCAATAAATTATTAAAGTAGAACTTCGCCGCGGTTTTATACGCAAGGTACATTCGCTCCTTTATTGCCCTTTCTTTACGAAGCTCCTCGTCGTTAATTTCCTCCGGCAGCTCCATGCCCGCTTTTTGCGCAAGGAACTGAATGGCCTCAGAATATGGCAAACGTTCGACTTCCATAACGAACTGAACTACAGAGCCACCCGCCCCGCACCCAAAGCAATAGTACAACTGCTTGTCCGCAGATACGCTGAAAGAGGGCGTTTTTTCGTTATGGAACGGGCATAAGCCCCAAAGCTGGCGGCCCTTTGCATTCAGTTTTACATATTCGGAAACAATGGACGCGATATCGCTTTTTGCTAGAAGCGTTTGCATCCAAGCCTCGCTAAAGCGCGCCATAGCCGCCCCCTCATAGAGATAATAGTTTTATGTATTCGCCGTTTTTCGCCGCTTTCCTTTTTATTTTAAAAAAGGAGTTAATTATTTATATATAAAAGTGAAACAGAAGTGATAAGTATAAATTATTAATTAATGCTGACTTTATAAATTGCTTAAACAGAATGTCAGCTCCAACCGACAGGTATAAATATATCTTCGTAAGTACTAATAGCAAACCTGTCAGTCATGCACGCTATCCAGTCGGCGGTGACGCGCTCTAAACCATCCGACGCTATATTCTTTCGAAGTTCGTCATTCGCTATTTTATCCGGATTGGTGTAGAAGTACTCGTAAAGCGTCCGTATAAGCTCCATCGCCTTGCCTTCCTCCCTTTTTGCCACCGAATCGAGATATACGTTTGCAAACATGAAATTACGCAGCTCTTCAAACGCATCCTGCACTGGAGCGGACATTATAATCGCGGGCTTGAAAAAGCTGTGCTGCACGACATCTTTAATTAGCGTATTAATACGCTCGCCATGAGTGCGGCCAAGTATTTCTACGCAGCTTTTTGGCAAACCGTCAATCTTTAATATATTTGCGCGAATAGCATCGTCAATATCGTGATTTATATACGCGATCCTGTCGGATACGCTTACCACATGCCCTTCTAATGTTGCGGCCTTAGTGCGCTTTGTGTGGTTTAAAATGCCATCCCTTACTTCGTACGTCAGGTTAAGTCCCGTTCCGTTTTCTAATTTTTCTACTATGCGCAGGCTTTGCTCGTTATGGGCAAAGCCGCCTGTAATAATGCCATTCAAAACATCCTCACCCGCATGGCCAAACGGAGTATGCCCAAGGTCGTGGCCTAAAGCTATCGCTTCAGTTAAATCCTCATTCAAGCGTAACGCGCGCGCTAAAGTGCGTGCTATCTGCGAGACCTCCAGCGTATGGGTCAGCCGGGTGCGGTAATGATCACCCAATGGTGATATAAACACCTGAGTTTTATGCTTTAGGCGGCGGAAGGATTTGCAATGAATAATACGATCCCTGTCGCGCTGAAAGTCAGTGCGTATATCGCAGCTTTTAACCGGCAAAATCCTGCCTTTAGTATCGCGAGAGCGTGCCGCGTAGGGGGAAAGTGTAGTTTCCTCCCAATCCTCCGTAAATTTACGGCAGCAATCATGTTCGACCATAACATCCGCCTTTCCAAACCAAATTAAAGAATAAATGCCATATAACCATTTTAATACATTTTATATTGAGAGTGAATACGCAAACGTACTTCGCGGGATATTATTAATAATTAACAAACGTCTTATGTTTATAATATATAAACCAACTATAGAAGAAATGTGTTCTTTACAAGCATAATTTGTAACTTTATAATAACAATTGGGACAAAATAGCAATATACAAGGGTGGAGTTACTTAATGAGCGATATTCGAGGCAATACTGAAAATAATTTTAATTCTGAAGCAAAGCCAAAGACCCCGGCAAAGAATGTAATATTTATAGCCGTAAGCGCGCTGATAGTCGTCATTGTCGCCGCAATTTTTGTATTTAGGGGAGTTTCGCAAAAACGCAGTGAAGAAGAGGCGCTGCGGCAGGAAATAATAAATTATACTGAGTTTCTTCCGGGCGTTGAGGTTGACAATATACCCCTTGACGGTTTAACCGTAGAGGAAGCCGAGAAGCTTATTAATGAGGCTAATAAGCAGGAGCTTAATAAAATACAGTTTAACCTTACGCTCGACGGCGAAATAACGGCGGCAACAGCGGAGGTATACAACCCTGTATTCAACACGAAAGCAATTTTAAGTGAAGCGTTTTCGATCTGCCGCGAAGGTACACTTGAAGAGCTTCAGGCTGAAATGGAAGACATTTCTTCAAACAAAAGGCAATACTTTACCGATTACACGGCGGATGAAAGCGCAGTAGCCGCTTTTGTAGACGAGCTTTCCCAGAAATTTGACCAGCCGCCTACTGATGCCGGATTTAAAGTACTTATAGATAATTCAAATGTCTCGGAGCAAGAGAAGAAAACCGAGCGATACATTACGCTTGCTGCAACTACGACACCGGAGCAGCGCTTTATGTATACTGAACATGAGGATGGTATTACCATTGATAAGGAGGCGCTCAAAGCAACATTATTGGATATGGCGGAACAAAAAAACTACCACGATGTAGAAATACCAATGCACGTTACCCCGGCGGATATCACGATTGACAATATACAAGAACATGTTGTGCTTCGCGCAACGGCGTTTACATCGTTCGCGAAATCACCATATAACAGGGATACCCGCGTATTCAATATTAAAAAATGCGCTTCAATAATAAACGGAACAGTTATTATGCCGGGAGAAGAATTTTCCGCAAACACCGTTTTGGGCGACAGGACTTATGCCGCTGGATGGAAAGAGGCGCCCGCTATAGTGCAGGGACGTACTGAGGATCAAGCGGGCGGCGGCGTATGCCAGGTCTCTACTACTTTGTACATATGCGTACTAAAGGCCGACCTTGAGGTAGTTTACCGCCAAGGGCACTCCGGACGTCTAGGTTATATAACCGGCGGACTTGACGCTACTATCGACTCAGGCCGAATAGATTTTGTTTGGCGCAATAATACAAACTCGCCTATATACCTGTTCGCCTATGTAGACGAAAAAGAGAAGACAATTAATTTTGACATGTATGGCGAACCATTCCCGGATGAATATGACAAAATCGAAGTTTCATCGGAACGGATAAGCACAATTGAGCCGCCGGGTGAAATGGAATACCAAATAGACCCGACCAAGCCCTATGGCTTTAGTGAAGTCTATGTTGAAAGGAAGTCAGGCTCCGTTTGGCAGTCATACGCGACATATTTAAAGGACGGCAAAGTCGTAAAAAAAGTTAATATTGACACAACAAAGTACAATGCATATTCCGGCATAACAATAGTAGGTCCGGATTATTATCCAGAAACTACAGTGACTGACGAAAATAACGTTAGGGTTCCATTAAATTGACACAAAAAAGCGCTATTTGGTTTGTAACTGGAGAATTGGTTTCGTAATATAAATATGCTCACGCAATAACCTGCACGCGGTTTTTTTATCGCGGGCTTCACAGGCGGCAAGCAACTCGGCATGCTGCCTTTTTGATTCCTCATAATATAATGATTCACTGTAATACGGGCGAATGTATCTATCCAAATTGGCGTGCATTTGATCAATCAAGTTGTAAAGAGATTTGTTATTTTAGGTTCATATAAAGTGAAATGAAATAGTAGATTAAGTTCTTCAAGTTTGTTTGGCTCTGAAACTTTTATGGCTTCGTCAAGTATTGCCCGCGCGGTTTTAATCGTATCATCAGTCATGTAGGTAATTGCCCTGTGCAAAGCCCCCATTTCAAGAATAGCACGCACCTCGATAATATCGTGTATTTCCTCAGGTGATAGCTCAGTCACAACCGCACCCCTATTGGGGTAAATTCTCACAAGACCCTGCGCCTCCAACTGGCGAAACGCTTCACGCACAGGTATATGACTTACATTAAGAGCTAGAGAAATTTCATCCTGCTTTAGAGGCATACCTCCCGGCAGTACCCCGCGAACAATCGCGGCGCGCAAAACCTGGAAAACCCAATCGCGGGCAGCCATTGAACGGGGATGCATTTCTTTTGCTATAAGCGCTAAATTAACATTAAGAATATCCCTCATAAAAGCAAGCGGCAAGTGTATCCTTGCCTTCTCCCTATAGATTATTCCCCGGAAATGATATATATAAGATATAATATACCACCTCGCCAATTATAGTCAAGCTAACAAAAAACCTTAATTAGTGCGCTAAAAGTAGTGCTTATGGCTTACTTAATTAGAATATACTGCCCTTCACCGACATTTGCCGCGCGCCTATAACACAGCGTTTTTTTTGCAAACTATAATGCTTTAGGCACACTTGATGCTTCGTTCAATGCCAAAGCCATGCAAAAATCGCATGGCTTTGGCGGGGGAGGGGTATATGACAGGAGGACCAAAACTTTTGCGTATTACCTCTAGCTGTTATTCTTAATGCGGTCAAGCTTCGCCTTTGTATCATAATCTCCATGAAAATCAAGATAGATCTTCAGCCCCTAACTAGCCGTGACAAACTGGCAAACGGCGGCCGCCTTGTTCGCAAACTCTATATGACTTTTGTGCTGCTCGTCAATATGGGGAACGCCAATTTTCATATCCTCCGTTAAGCTTATCACGAAACTTCACCAATCCTTTCTTCCTCTTTGTGGTTTAGATAGTTATCGAGCTTTAATAAAAGCCCCTCGGTATCTATCGGTTTACCAACATGGTCGTTCATGCCTGCGTCAAGACACTTTTCAATATCTTCCCTATAAACATGCGCTGTCATAGCGACAATGGGGATGTGCTTTGCATTCTCAAGAGCAAGCTCGCGTATTTGCCTTGCGGCCTGATATCCGTCTAAAGCCGGCATTTGAATATCCATCAATATAAGCCCATACTTTCCCGGATTGTTTTTAAACATAGCAACTGCCTGCGCGCCGTCGAACGCAAAATCTATTGATATGCTTGTTTCTTCCAATAGGGCCGAAAGAATTTCCCTGTTAATTTCGATATCTTCGGCGGCGAGTATCGTGTGCTTGCTAAAATTATATATATACCCGGCCTCTAACCCTGTCTCCTCTTGAGTGATACCCATACATTCATTAATAACATCAATTAGCGTTGAAAGGAAGAATGGCTTATATATAAATCTCTTCACGCCCACCGCCACCGCATCACGCTCTATATTACTCCGGTCATTTTGCGGCAGAATCATAATAACAGTGCTTTTTTTGTTGTTTTCCAAAATATTTTGAGCAAGCTCAACCGCGTCAATATCAGGCAGCATCCAATCCAATATGCAGATATCGTATGTGCATTCTTTCATCCTTCTTTGCGCCTCTTCCCCGCTGCCTGCAACATCACATTTGACGCCAAGCCCCGGTAATGTACGAGTGAAATAATCCTGCATTAAAGGCGCGCTATCGACAACGAGCATACTGATACCGGCTCTACTTATAGTTGCGCTAAGCTCAGTCCGAGAGATATTTTTGCTGGCTTTCATATTTACCGTGAAACTGAATTTTGCCCCTTGGCCCAATTCTGCCTCAACCGATATATTCCCGCCCATAATCTCTACAATGCCCTTGCTGATGCTAAGGCCAAGACCCGTGCCGCCATACTTTCGCGCAATGGTGCCATCCGCCTGCTCGAACGGGGCAAACAGTGTCGTCAATCGGTCCTTTGATATGCCTATGCCGCTATCGATTACCTCAAAACGAAGAATGATGTTCTCATCCAAAAAGCCTTCCACCATGACATTAAGCACAATTATGCCTGAGTCCGGCGTAAATTTTGTTGAGTTTGATAAGAGGTTTACAAGCACCTGGCTTAAGCGCATTTCGTCCCCGAATAACGTCGCCTTGTGACATCATTATCAACATTGATTACGAATTTTTGACTTTTTTCCTCTACCCTGAAAATAACTACGCTCGCGACATTCATCAGCATGCGCTCAAAGTCAAATTCTATTGGCGAAAGCTCCAGCTTGTTTGCTTCTATCTTTGAAACGTCAAGAATGTCATTAATAAGGCCAAGCAATTGTTTTGACGCGTTATCTATACGCCCAAGACAGTAATCCTTTTTTTGAATGTCGTCTGAATTTCTTGCAATGCCCGTCATGCCTATTATGGCGTTCATAGGCGTGCGCATTTCGTGACTCATATGCGAAAGAAACTTGCCCTTGGCCTGACTCGCCTGCTCGGCAACTTTTTTTGCCTCGACCAATTTTTCTTCCGCAATGTTGCGGCTAAGAACACCTGAAAATATACTTACCAGAAGCTTGCCCAAATGGATGTCGCTGGGGCTCCATGAATACTCATGCTTGTTTATTATAAAGCCTATGACGCCCCAAAATTCGCCCGCAACCTCGACGGATATATTTAGGAACGCTTTTAAATCATAACTCTTGACTTCTTGGAAATTGGGGTGCGTCAACAAAGCAAAATCGTTAACGGCGGCATACCCGTTTACGGTAAAATCTTTGTAAATGTCCATATCCGGGGTGAGCGGCCATTTCTTCGCGTTATCGATATATGACTTCCCTTTTTCATCGTACCACTCGTAAAGGCATTCCAAATAGCCTTCGTCTTGGCAATACTTTGATAAAAATGCCTGATTAGCGCCCAAGAATACGCTTACAAGCTTTAACGCGTTATTGATTAGCTTGGAGGTATCTCCCGCAGCGGTAAAGCTTTGGGAAATTGAGGACATCAGCTCCTGCTGATCCAAACGTTTTTTGAGCGACATCTCCGCTATTTTAATATTCGTAATATCAATTGAATATTGCAGATGGACGAGCCTCCCATCACACCATTCAATAACGCGGGCGATATTCCTGTAATGCCTGTCGGTTATGTCATTATAGCTTTCCCATGTGACTGGCTCGCCTTTATTATTAAGCAAATTTTCTATAGGGCAAAAATCGCACCGCCCGTTAGGCTTGCCATGAATAGTCTGATAGCATATACTGCCGAGCGCTTCATCCGTAAGATTGTAGTGTTCTTTTATACTGCTATTTAGGAATAGAATTTCGTTTGTATTTAAATCGGATACGTACAAGCATGTATCCGTACCTTTAAGAATGGTATTTAATATTTTTGTCGCAGTGAGTTCATTAGCATTATGCAACCCTGTCACTCTGGACTACACCTCCCATGTTTTCCCGCTTTGATACGTGATAGTTAAAGAAAGTTTAAGCGTGCTTATAGCTACACTGCATATAAATCTATTTCATGCCCTAGCATACAATTATGTATGGCTTAGTTCGAGTTAGCCAGCGGATTTAAATCTATCACATACTCTGTTATAAGCTCGTATAAGGCTTGCTCGTCTTTCAGAATACTTTCAAGGTATTCAGAAAATGGGTCGACAATCCAGTTGTAGAGCGTGTATATACGAATGCTATTGATATATACCGCAATAAGATGAGTATTAAACGGGGCAAATCTACCCAAAGAAATCGCTAAATCAAAAACATCCTCCACGTATTTAATACCTTCGTCTACGATGCGTGACTTTGTAATTTTCTTTACTCTCTCGTCAATACCAATCCGCTGGAACATGATTTTTGAAATGTCCAACATGCGCTGACTGTATTCTTCATTAAAATCATACCTAATATAATTAATAATATCCATCAGGCTTTCTGTTTTTATGTAATGCTCCATTTCATCAAGCGTGGGTCTGTCCGCAATGTGATAGTAGCAATAAAAATCATATATCGCGTACAAAATCTCGTTTTTTGATTTGAAATGATTGTATATGGTCGATTGCTGAATACCAACCTTGCTGGCAATATCGCGCAGGCTGACATTGTCAAAACCGTAGCGCATAAATAAATCAATAGCGCTGTTAAATATCTCTTTCTTTGTGCCCGTAAAATTAAAGCCTTCAGTATTCCATTTTGAGTTTTTAGCGGGCGACATTGCGCTTCCAGGTATAAACCATGACCCGGCGCGCTTTATTGCGCCTTCTATTGCGCCTTCCCTGCACAGAAATTGGATATGGCGCGAGGAAAGATTCCATTCGTCGGATTTTTCTTTTACTGTTTTGTAGTCCTGCATAGTATACAGCCTCCTGTTATCATATTACCACATTAGGCGATAATATTCAATAAATTGTTCGAAATTTATGCCATTACATCACGCAATGCGAACAATTGTTTTTTTGTCAAATATGCCTTTTAGACTATATATCTTATGATCACACTCTATAATAAAAAAATCAAGCTACCTGCCTATACTTATAAAGTTTTGAAAAAAACTGTTATCGGGTATACTAAGCTCTATTTTGCGAGTGCTCGGCCCGCAAAGCTCCAAACCGCCAATTTTCAACTGCGGGTGAACAGGCGTCACATAGTATATATAAGATTTACCCTTTTGTGCGGATAAATCGGTATATGTAACATCCGTACCGCTCTCCACCCATTCACCTAAAATTTCTATTACCCCCAGTTCATCTTCCCTGTATAATCGATAAACTATGTAATCCTTAAGCGGCCTGAAGTTTACAACAGGCTTGCCTTGCGTATTTAAATATGCGGTAAAGTATGTGGGCGGGTATGGTATAGCCCAGTACTCGCTGACCTCTCTAGGCTCTGTGCCCTTTGCAAATACCTCGCGTATAATTGATGTTGACGGCGTCAGGGCGTTGGCGAGCACCGCCACATGGTCGCTGCCGAGTGTAAATCTATCAATTTTTATTTCAACTACGCCTTCGGGTATCGCAAATACGGGTGATCGCTTTCTTTATAAAGCTCGCTGAAAATGCTTCTTATAATTAGTG
>JALQSN010001013.1:0-13888 GCA_023690525.1 Holotrichia oblita
TCTAAATTGACAATTTCCGAAACGCAAGTCAGATCGTTCTCTCAATTAATTGGAGGATATTTAGTAGTTTTAAACTTAGATAGCTATTATATTGTAAAAATAATTGTGTCTGTAAAATATTACTTACGTTTTGTAATAAAATTGGGTTTTCTTCAATACAGGAAGGAAAATTCCGGAAGATAATACAGGTTCGGTTCGAAATAGGTAAATAATAGGATTTTGAATTATTTTTTCTAATAAATATTGAATATTTAATATTATATATTGTGGTAATCTCAGGTTGTTTATACTTTTAGATCAAAATTTCATAAGCTCTGTTCGAGATACAAAATGATACTGCTCATTATTTTTTTGTTTTCAGTTTTTATGGTAAACATTCGAATTAGATGAGTTGACAACCTTAAATTAATAAAATCACTAAGATGATATAAATTTGCATAAAAGGATTTATTTATAAGCAAGAAGAGCCTAATTCTACCCTTAAGGTGACGTTACACAGTTGTGCGGGAAGTTTAAATTTTCCTCATTCTTAGAGTACCGTAGATTTCTAAACGTGCAAGAATATCGAAATTATTATAATTTCTATAAAACTATAACTGCATCAGGCAGTTGCTGATTAACAAAAGAAAATTGGAAGACCTGTAATAAAAAAAATAGTAAAAATTACTTGACGAAGTAAGGCTTTTTTAACGATATCTCTTAATCATAACCTAGATATATACATGTAGTTCCATAAAAAAGACACAGTAGCTAGAAATATAGTGTAATTAAAAAATGTATGGTATTTTTTTAATAAAAGCTCAATAATATGATGCCGAAGGCAAATGTACATGCATGAAGTTCAGCGATTGTGCAACAGATGACGCTCATTATATGTCAATAGGTTTGTTCCTTTTAGACGTTTACAACACGACGCATGCAGTGATATTGGAAACTCGCTCTTACGACAATGCAAATGGAATAGGGTATTTTTATGGCGCATGATAGTGCCTTTTACTATATAAAGCAAGAGACCAAATCGAACAAAGATAATAAAATTTTCAATTGCCATAACAAAATTTAAAACCTTATGAGAAATTATTAATTATTTTCCAAATATTTTAAATTTCTAAATATTGCGGTTTACTATTAATCTAAGGCCTATTTACGTATTTTTTTTGAAAAAAATTTTGTTTTATGTCAAATTGAAATTATTTTTACCAAATTATCGTTTTATACTATACTTGCAATTTAAACAGTTTAACAAATTAGAGGAAACAAAAAAGTATTTTTGTTATTAAATTATATTTTTAATATGTTTCACCAGTATGCAACAGATTACTACAGAAAGTAATAAGTTAATAAGGATACTTAAAAACCTAAGAAGTTAAATAAAAATACCTTAATTTTTACATAAAAGGATAGTTATGGGTAAGAAATAACACAGCTTGCTTTTTTATTAATTATTTCTGGAAATATAAAAGTCTGATAAAATGTTTCTAATTTAGGAACTACTTCATTCGCCATCGAGTGTTTTGTTTGTTTTATTTGTTGCGTTTACGAGTAAATATAAATATGTGATTGTGTGTTTATACCTACATAGTTTCCGAAAAGTTTGTCGCCGCTGCGGTTGTTATTATTATTATTATAACATCTGATTGGTGACGATCTAGTAGGCGGGTAAACGCTTCTTCTTACATTTTAATTCGTGTTGTCATCGCGCGGGCGGCGTTATTTGTTTTTCCTTTTTGGTGTCGCGTTTGTTTCTTTTGTGTTTTTTTGATTTTGTTTTACCTCGCGGTTCTTCGCGCGCGATTAAACTTTTTAATTTGATTACTTCTGAAATGTTACGAGTTTGAATTTTATTTCGTTTATTATTGGATTAATCGTAATTAATTATTTTTTCCGAAAATTAATATTAATTTGAAATGTTACTAGCTTGGCTTAAAAAAAAACAGGATTAACTAATAAAGTAGGCAACTTTTAATTTCAACATTAAGAAATGTTGAAATGGAAGATGCAATTGAAAATATTTCACATTCTAGCGTATTATTCTTTAAGTTTGTTAAGTCTTCTGAAAATTGGTATCCTATTAGAAAAACATTTAAGGTCTAAACTCACGTTAAATCCATTCTTTTACAAAAAATCGACCGCTTTTTTTTAACCGTTTAGGAGTGCATTTTGGCTAAACTTCCGAATGTCGACCACTGAATTGGCAATTTAACCGAAAGTACAGATTTTACCGAGTCCAAAACGGCCCTCCTTTTCTTGCGGAAATCAGTCTAAGATACCTGAAAATCGTTCTTAAAAGTGTTATTTCTAGGTTATGTTTCGCTAATGTTTTGACATTTCTGCGAGGATTTTCAGTTTATATCCAATCAGAATTACCAAATATCGAGCGGCAATTTTGAACGTCGTTCGTGAATGACAAAATAGTCATTTATATTTTGTTGTATCTTTTAATAATAATTAATTCATTGATAGATTTCAGCAACTAAAAAACATCTCCTCTTGTATTTTATTAAATTCAGTACAAATACATTATATACAATAGGAACGTATCTAAAGAATTAGCTTAGTTTTAATTGCAATTGCAAGATGTTAAATCTAATATTAAAAATATGTTCAAATTTAGTCAAAATAGTATCTAAATATTCATAATTTTCTTCTTAATATTACCTTTTACACACATTTAATTATTGTGTATGACACGTAAATAATTATTTTAAAAATAAATTTCATGCATTAACATCAAATTTCACTGTGTAAATTTAATAAAAGACAAAAAAAGATATGTTTTTTAAACATTAAAATATACCTACTTATTAATTGTATTAAAAGATACTGCAAAATAAAAAATGATTATTTTTATATTCCTGAACGAAGTTTTTAAAAATTGCCGAATCTCCGCAAGAAAAGGGGGGCCGTTTTGGACTCAGTAAAACCTGTACTTTCCGTTAAATTGCCTATAAATTGTCAATTCAGTGGTCGACATACGAAAGTCTTACCGTACATTTTTTTATATTTAACTTTCAAACAAATAAAACGTAATTCTTTAAATATTGACTCATTAGAATAGTGTGCTTAATAGTATATATGGTGGTAAATAATAGTAATATGCACCGTATAAAATGTATTTCATAGCACTGATTCACTCTAGCGAGTGTCATGTGCCTTCTAAGAAATTTAACGCTATTGAATTTGTACCCCAATTGTGTGTTTCAATTTTTTTTCGTTAAAATTATATTTTTTTAATTACACAGTCCGTTTGATTTTAGCTGTCACCGAAGATACCCTATAAGATTCACTATAAGGTTGAAATTTAACTAAACATTTTTTGTTATGGCTAAAACAACCGAGAGAAAAAAAAATGGCAAGTGGTTACGCTTACGCATACAGTCAACTGTTAAATGCATTAGATACCATTGATTAATTTAGTTTTTCTTTTTAAAAAAAGTTTTTCTAATAGACCTATGTAATATAGTACAATTGGTACATAATATACAGAAATAAATTTTTATTTACTTTTAAGGAACTATATTCTCAGTCTCTTTTACATTTTTGAGCTTTATCTCACTAAACTTCTAAATGCACAATACTTGTTCTAGAAACTCAGCAGGTTAGAGATCATTTATTTATATGTAGACAACATCAATCCAATGCGTTTAGGAGAGTTTAGGGAAAAACGTTATTAACAATTAAGAATCAGTAATGAATTTTTACAAATTAATAAACAATAAAGAATTGACGAGTATATAAACGAGGCTGAAATATACTTATATGAAATATACGAGGTCTGATAATTAAGTAATGAGACTAAAAAAAGTAAAAGTAATGAGACTTAAAAATTATTCAACAACCGCATGATCCTCTTCGAAATAGTTCGCTTGGGCATCGTAGCAGTTCTGGAAAGTTTTGATCGAAATGTCTGACAGTAGCCTCGTCACGGCCTGTTGATATCTTCAATCGACTCAAAATGCGTTCCTTTTACCACCTGCTTGACTTTAGGGAAAAGAAAAAGTCGGTGTTGTGGTAATACCGCGATCCCAAAAACTGGGTCACACTGAACGCGGTCTCACAGGACGCCTTGTCGTGGTAGAGAGTCCAAGTTCGTACGATGTCGGGACGCACTCTGTTGACCCTTTTTCGAAGTCTATCGAGTACTTCACGGTAGTAGATCTGGTTAACGATCTGTCCAGGTGAAACGAACTCCCTATGAACCACCCCGTAGCTGTCGAAGAAGCAGATGAGCATGGTTTTCATCTTGGACTTGCTCATGTGAGCTTTTTTCGGTCTGGGGTCATTTGGAGACAACCACTGTTGCCGTCGGCGTTTTGTTTTAGAGTCATATTGGAAGAAACCACACTTTTCCATTTTTGTGTCGAGCACTACTAACGCACACTTCTTCAAAACACATCAATTGATAGGGTAGGGATGTCAAAATAATAAGTAGAAAATTTCAAAGTTGCAGTGTTACCACACGCAGAGAAATATTATCTTCAGTTAAAACAGACTTTTTCAGTTCAATTCCGTATTTGAATATCCGCAAAACTATATTGTGTTATCACAAGAATATTATTTTCTAAGGAAATTGTTGTGACGCAAAACAACATTGTTTTAATGTAAAAATATGATGGGTTTATATCAAATGCAACGTTTAATTGCAATTATGTGCGTAGTTTTACTACAAAACAATAGTATTTTGGTTTTGGAAATGGTAGTTTAATTATAAGTAAATGAACTCTATTTCCAACAAAAAATAGTCTTGCGACCAAAATAAATAGTTTTGATGTAAGAGATTGTATTTATTTATTTGAAATATTTCATTGTTTAGACAATTAGGGCTACATTCATGGTAAGGTGGCAAAGTAAGAGAAAGGAGCGAGTCTAATGCATTTAAAATAGGGACATCCATCCTTAAGCGATTCGTCCTTACTTAAAAAATATAGTCCAACTCGTTACCTCTTACCTCGCCATTCTAACATGAACATTACTGGATATTAGTATATAGGTTAGAAAAGTTTAATCACAGAGATAATATTCAAACTTGCAATTTTATTTGTAATTTAATAACAAGCTGTCAGAGGGAAAAAAAGGACATCAATAAAGGCACCAATTGAGGACTTAGCAAGAAGCCCATCGTACTATGGTGCCTATGGCTTTACTAACATACATATATAGATTAATAGATCGTTAAAATATTTAAGGCTAAGACACATAGTTTCCTAATTGATATATTTTATGTACAACTGTTGTTGTCAAGGAAAATAAGCATGCATGTCACTTATTAGATTGGTTCAAATTTATAAGCATTAGGTTGGAGGAGTAATGCTCTTTCCAACAAGGCTAAGTTTGCAAAATTCGGTTCAACAGACCCAGAGTTATAAGCGTTCCTTTAAAATAAAGTTTACCCTCCTTTTACTCCTTATTTGACAAAATACAACATTTTTTTCCAGCCTAAAAATGTGGAATTTTCAAAAAATTCCAATACAAAAAAATCTAATTAAGGGATGTATCTCTATGATGCCTCAATAAGGTTTTTAAACAAAATGTTAAGATTCACACAATCAAAAGCTCGATTAAGATCACAAAAGATTTCGACATGGCACCACGACGTTGCATACATTGAATAATACTCTCACTGAAGCTATGTTGGACAGTAGAACTATCAGAAAATTTGTCAAGAAATTTATATAATTCCTTCAAAAAAATAGTATTAAATAATTTAATAAAAAGTAAATTATATAGTAATAGATCACCGATTAGAAGTTGATTCATTTGCTTTATTAATCTTTAAAGCAGTTGTGGAAGATTGTTTCGGATAAATTAACGATCTATGTTACAGGTGATGTTAAAGATTGAGCAATTGTTTTAGAGAAAAATTGTTCAATGTCATCATAATCAGTAGCTAGTGTTTTAATTTTGTTAGAACATTTAATAATTTAGAAACATGAAAAATTAGAATAGAGTGTTGATGTTTGTGTTTATTTGGAATATCTTTATTAATCATATTATTGTCTTTAATTAAATTACCATTTTACTAATCATGTTTAGAATTGTGTATAGTAGGTATATCATTCTTGATACATGATTTCATAGCCCAACGCATCAGTTTTTTTTATAGTAGACAGATTTTAACATAACTATGTCTTTGTTTGTGGTTCATCAGCTTTTAGAAATGATTAGATGGAAGAAGAAACAACTTAATTACGTAGGTAATTTATTACTCCGCACTAAAAACAAAAACAAATATAGGTTAAATTTTAATAATTAAAATATATCAGGTCATAGATAAGAAATAGCGATATTAGAAGTTATAACATTTCTGGTCTGCAGTCCGCTGACTAAGCAATTTAATCACAGAAACAAATTATGACTTCATTTCCTTAAGGCTGCCTTGAAAATCACCTGTAAATGTATGTACCTCAAATCATTATTTCTCATTTGTTAAGCCTTATGTGAAGAGTGGCAGCAACAATTCTGCAATTTTCCTTCACACTTTATTCAGGCTTAGGACTGACAGTCGAAATCGCTGGCGTGTTTAAAAATTGCAGTTTTTTTCTCTATTGGCAACTGCGGGTTTTAAATTGCAGCTTTTTTCTCTATTGGCAACTGCGGGTTTTGTTGGTTTAAAAAGTGGTAAATGGAACACATACCTTGTTTTGATTGACTTAATAAAATCAATCTTATTTGTTGTTGTTGATGTATTATCACAATGACACATACACCACGATGAGTACGATCACAAACGTTCGACGTCAACATAATTTAAATGTTAAGTTGACGGAAACTAATCAAAGTGATAAAATTAACACTTTGTGTATAAGACGATCAATGTATTTAATAGGACACAATTCGAATTCGAATCGTGATGCCTACAACAACAAAATCACATTGCAGAATTTAGATAGCTAACTATTACCTGATGCAATACTTTTAAGACAACTCAAATTTGAGTAGTCTTATTTAAACAAAAACATGTTAAATTATACAATTTAAACACCATTACAGAATAGCAACTGATAATAAACTTAAATTACAGTATCGATAGCTTATTTTAATAAATGCAATAAGATATACTGATCAGTATTATAACAAAACGACTGATAAAGCAACTTAGCGAAAATTAGAGTATACTCTAATATTAAAACAACATTCCAAATTATGAAACTTAGGCGCCTAAGCTTTAAAAATTCATATGTATGTACATATCTATAAAGCATAAAGATAATAAAAAATACCACATTATAAAATGCAATATAAACAGGCATAAGAATAGTAAGTCAACTCAAAATGGAGTCATCTTACAACACAAAAATGTCAAGTATACATGATCAGACAGCTCAAAACTGACTCGGCAATTAAAAGAAATATAATGAAGATTGTACATTTGGCCGGCAATTTGGCCGGGTTTGATTATTGCAAGAACAATCAAAGACCTACATTTGCGTTTACTTTAACTCTTGTACTGACACAGTACCTATCACTTTTAACAGTTGCAGCATTATCGTCCATCAACAAAAGAACAACTCAAATTTGAGTAGTTCATTTAAAAAAAGAAAGCACGGAATTCAACAAACTCATACTGAAAGCAATAAGAATTTGTCTTTCGACCCTGTACAATTGTACACGGTATTAGATTTCACCGTTTATGTTCCTGAAAAAGAGATATTACATGTAGGTATACTTACTTTTTTTGTAATGTGTAGTTTTTGATTGAATTCACAAATTCACGTTCTCTGATGATGCATGATCACTTCCACACAATAAAACAAAACATCACGCGAGACAATTAAGAGACAACTCAAACTTGAATTGTCCATTAATGTCAAAATGTTCGATTGGTAGATACATATTAGACGCTTAAAGACCTATTGTACAATTGTACAATTTAGGTATACATCACTCGAGACGATTAAAAGACAACTCAAACTTGAGTTGTCCATTAATGTCAAAATGTTCGATTGGTATATTTTAGACGCTTAAAGACCTATTATACAATTGTACAATTAAGGTACACAACATCACACGAGACAATTAAGAGACAACCCAAATTTGAATTGTCCATTAATGTCAAAATGTTCGATTGGTAGATTTTAGACGCTTAAAGCCCTATTGTACAATTGTACAATTTAGGTACACAACAGCACGCGAGACAATTAAAAGACAACTCAAATTTGAGTTATCCATTAATGTCAAAATGTTCGATTGGTAGATTTTAGACGCTTAAAGCCCTATTGTACAATTGTACAATTTAGGTACACAACATCAGCCGAGACAATTAAAAGACAACTCAAACTTGAGTTGTCCATTAATGTCAAAATGTTCGATTGGTAGATATTAGACGCTTAAAGACCTATTGTACAATTGTACAATTTAGGTATACATCACTCGAGACGATTAAAAGACAACTCAAACTTGAGTTGTCCATTAATGTCAAAATGTTCGATTGGTATATTTTAGACGCTTAAAGACCTATTATACAATTGTACAATTAAGGTACACAACATCACACGAGACAATTAAGAGACAACCCAAATTTGAATTGTCCATTAATGTCAAAATGTTCGATTGGTAGATTTTAGACGCTTAAAGCCCTATTGTACAATTGTACAATTTAGGTACACAAGATCACCCGAGACAATTAAAAGACAACTCAAACTTGAGTTGTCCATTAATGTCAACATGTTCGATTGGTAGGTTTTAAACGCTTAAAGACCTATTGTACAATTGTACAATTTAAGTATACAACATCACGCGAGACAATTAAAAGACAACTTAAACTTGAGTTGTCCATTAATGTCAAAATGTTTGATTGGTAGATTTTAGACGCTTAAAGACCTATTGTACAATTGTACAATTTAGGTACACAACATCACGCGAGACAATTAAAAGACAACTCAAACTTGAATTGTCCATTAATGTCAAAATGTTCGAATGGTAGATTTTAGACGCTTAAAGATCTATTGTACAATTGTACAATTAAGGTACACAACATCACGCGAGACAATTAAAAAACAACTCAATCTGGAATTGTCCGTTAATGTCAAAATATTCGATTGGTATATTTTAGAGGTGTAAAGTCTAATACAGTCAATACTGTATTAAATGTTGTTAAAGTCTGTTGAAGTCGTTTTTGTTGGTAGAAAATGACGTACACATATGAATTGGCATTGTTTACATTTTACAATAAATAAAAAAGTCGAGTCTATCATCAATATCTACGAACAAAACAACCCTGAATAGAAAGTTTTAACCGATTGTTATTGTGATAAGTTAGTAAATATTATAAATAAAGGCTCGCGAAACAGAAAACGAATTTGAATGAAATAATGGTTAAATAATAGATTTCAGTTTAGCAGTGAACTAGTAGTTCACTCTATCCATATGTCATGCTCAAATACGCGACCTAGTACACATTTAAATTAGTTAGTAGAATACTCAGCCGATATACTAGCTTGTTCATTACTAGGCCGAATAATTTGCATGCGTAGATTCAGTTAACATACGACGAAGAAATATACTTACAAAACTTCACTTCGAGACAGCTAAACGAACATTTTTCAAATACACAGTTAAATATATTTTAAAATCTTTTTAAGAAATACTTATATTAATGTAGATATTGTAATTTTTGTTGTACATACCTCATGATGTATCTACTTCTACATACCTTCATTATTTGTTTCACTACCCATTCTACACTGCATTCACTTCTATTGTCACTTATCTGTTTTTACGAGACGATGCGTACGTTACGAACATAACTCAAATTTGAGTTATGAACTCCGTTTAAACCGATTTTGATATTGTTACAGTTTACAAAGGAACAAAACATTTAGCCCCTACAATACTGATGTGTATGTATGTATATAGTTTATGCCCTAAGAAGGGATTACATAATGTATTAAATAGATCAAATTTGAATTGAATAATCCATTCTAATTTCTTGATTATAGCGAAAAATACAACAAAATATAATTTCTTGTTCCTTGTATTTATGTAAACATTTCAAAATAAACGCGAACAACCGAAATCGTCCAATCGCGTTTAGACGATTTAAATGTAAACAGGGTATACCTATGGTATAAGGGTTGTATAGCCAAACTGCTGGCAGGTTTGTAAGTCAATACTGATTAGGCGCATTAGGTCTTCAAACGAAGAAAAAAGATGTTAGTCTTGCCTAATTGTTTTTGTTTAAATGGCCGCTTTAATTTCCGCATTAAATTTATTTAAATTATTGAATAAATCTTTGATCTCTAGAAAATTATAATTTGATATCTCTTGTTATACTAACTAAGAAAATTTTTCAGTTAATTCTTTGATGATTCATAATTTAAGTTAGTTTCTTATAAATAAATTGCAATTTTTATTATTATTAACCTTACTGTCTTGAAAAAGTTAATGAAATATAGCAATTTCAAAGTTTAACTTTCAAAATTTAGAATTGAATGTGATTATAATCAAATTTAACTTCACTTATCTAACTTGAAATACACGATATGGGCGCAAACGTTTCAAATGTGCTCTTCATGTATAATAAGACAATCCGCAATATACATGCAATAAAGAAGAGCACCTACCTTAACCGCAGATCTGCATGTAGACTGGTCACCTGTCATCCTCAGCTAGCCTAGCAGTTGCTTCACATTCGTCCAATTTATCTGTAACAATAAATAAATAAATTTAGTAAAATATTTCAGATACCAAATTTAAATGTTACCTTTGAAACTTTGAGATGACGTGGCAAAACCTGGAAAACGAAGCTGCATCTACGTCGAATTTGTGGATACACAATACTAGCAAATACACATTTTTGACATGAATGTATAAAAAAAACAATGACTATTATCAATATTGTTTACTGCCAGCAGTGACTCTGATACCCTTTTCAAAATTGGCGCTAGGTACATGTCGGAAAATACATTAAATTGATCACTAACCTGGGTCCAAGTGTTACGGAACTGTAATAAAAAATATATATTAATTAATAAGTTTATATAAAAAGTTATTATAAGTTTTACCTTGAACATGTTTGGTCCTAGCCGTCCTCTTGATTCCTACAGCGACAGCATCCAAGGCACTAAGGGATCCAATGTTTGGTGGCACTGAAAAAAATATATTATGTTTAATTTTTTTTCGAATAAACCCAACGACTTTATTTATTAATTATTAAAAAACAATCTTTTTAAGATTACATTCCTTACTAAATTGTACTGTTGGAGCATCAAATTTTATTAAAAACGAAAAAATGTTAGAAATCTTTCAAAAAATTGTGATCAAGTTTGTCATGATTTTTCACTAATCTAGCCAGATGTCGTTATTAAATTGTGTGGAATTAATTAAAATATTTTAAAAATAAAATGATAATATTAGGCTACACTTACCATGGAAAAATTCCAGCTATGGCCTTTTGTTTTCAAATTATTTGTAAAAATTGACTTTTTGACGGGAATGCTTTTTTTAGAAAATATTCAAAATTTGAGTCCTACAACATATTTTTATATGGAACTCGCAAATCCAATTTGGTAAAGAATTTTTTTAATCATAAAAACGAAAATCTTAAAAATTAAATTTGGGTTTATCTTTTATTTTCTTCTCGAGGGTTCGAGCATTGAGAAATCATTTTTCTATATCTCCTAAAGTTATCAAGATTTCATACATTAAACTTATTTTTTCTTTGTCTAATATAGTGGAATTTCTAAAATTAAAAGAAACATTTTTTTTACAAAGGATCGCCATGTATCTTTTTCAAATTTTATTAATAATATTGTTATAATATTAATTTCTTTTAATTCTGGACGTTTAAATAGACGTTATTTTTAAAAAAGGAAAAATCATATGTAATGTTTTTGAATAAAAACTTTTTTAAAAGGTTTCAAATAATTATTTTCTATTATTACGATTTTTTAAATGTAAAACTGTTTCAACCCATTTAAACAAAGGAAAAAATAATAATTTGGCTTACCAACTTAAATGACTTTTGTAGGTGATATAATATAAGAGAATTTTAGTAAAATATGTTAAGTTTCTCACTCTGACACTTTATATTATTAGTTAAATTAATATCGAAAGCCTCTTGGTACTTTTGAATAGCATTAAACCAAGAACGTTAAGTATAGTTATAGCTGACTCATCAAGAAAGAAAAACAGCTCGATTTAATGTAAAAAATAAAAAGACAGTCCCAAACAGAATTTTAGGTATTACTAAAAAATTTTAATAATATTTAATATTGGAAAAAATTGATTTAAATCCTGTTCAAGTAATGAGATAATTTATTTAAACAATTTATGAAGAACGCCATATCTTGTCAGCCAAAAATACATTTTTTAAACTTTTCAAACAGTATGTAGATTTCTTCTAATTAATTAGATTAAATAAACGCAGTTTTTAATAATAATTTTAGAAATTATAAAAATCCGACTTACCAACTTAAACGATGCGGCACTGCAGTAATTTCACACACTTTAATTAAAAGTTACACAAGTTAATTAAAAATCACTATTAGACTCTGTATTAAGTTAAATTAATATCGAAACCGTCTTCACCACTTCACGCGTAAATTCTAACTGAGTTTTGGATAGGTTTAAACGGAAAACGTTTAGATGACGAATCGCCGAAAAAACGCCGAAAAACAGTTGAAGGGTTTTTTTGTGATATAGTCGAACACGATTGAATGTAAACAACGATAATATTTCAACAAGTTTGAGCGACGAGAATATAACTTTATTATTATAAAATGCATATATTTAACAGTCTTCACCACTCCACGCGCAAAATCTAATTGACTTTTGGATAGGTTTAAACCGAGAACGTTTAGGTGACGAATCGCCGAAAAAACACCGAAAAACAGTTGAAGGGTTTTTTTGTGATATAGTCGAACTCGATTTAATGTAAACAACTACAATATTTCAGCAAGTTTGAACGAAGAGAATATAACTATATTATTAAAAAAATTGTAGGTACATAAATACATATATTTAAGTTGGTTTAAATTACATATTTTATGGAATTTCATTTTAAACTAATTTACATTATAAAGGAGGTTTAAAGAGCATAATGCGGTTGTTTTCTTGTAATGGAATAAGCCGTATTATTTTATTTTTGAAAACACCGCGAAAATGATGCCACATTTGTCATACTTGAAGGGTATCTTTTTGATTCAAAATTATAAAGTTATTGTATACGTCTCATGTCTCTAAATAAAGAATAATTTTCTCGGATTACATTCAAAATTCTAATTATGGATGGTTTTAGCCGCAGATTGTTCTAAAGTAATTTAAATCAAATAAATGTAATTAGAAAATTAGTAAACGTAGCAACTGATAATTACCACTTCTAATAAAACTGTTGTCTTAACTGAGATTTAGCAAATTTACAGTTTTTAATAATAGGCAAATGATTTAGAACATTTTTTAAATAAAAATAATGATGGTGATGGATTAGATCGGCCATTAGAAAGATTGGGTTTTCTGTTGATAATGAATTTCTGCAAAGTTGCGTACAGGGTAATGAAGTCTATCTATTAAAAATATTTCTAAGATGATGATGATTCTAAAATTGACCATATATAGACTGCCCAAAATTTAATTGTCTTTTAGTACAACTTTAGACCATTAAAACTATTTTCTCAAATGCAATGACTCATTTTTTTCAATATTTGCTAGCAGAATTAAATGTTGCATCGGACTTTATTAGCATTTCCTATACTTATCTGTAATAGTTATCAACGATTTTGATAAAGGTTGGAGGAAATTATAAAGTTTTCTTAATAACAAAGTATGGAAATGACAACAACAAAAAATGAAAATTATTCAAACATGGATATTTTAAATTATTTTATATTCATGGGGAATGTAACAAGATTGTTTAAAGAACTTGCCTTGCGTTCAATGAGAGATATCCTTA
>JALQSN010001014.1:0-13879 GCA_023690525.1 Holotrichia oblita
CCACATACCCTCGTAAGGGTCTATCAATCGATTAGAGAGGTTGACGTCTATGAGAGTCTCAAGAGGTCAGTCTCAATCTAATTTATATCTCGTTTGGATTAATTAATGGCCGCAGAAAGCCAAAAAACGCGTTCATATTGGAACTGTTCTGATTATTGATGGTTTTGTAGGTGATATTTTGTAGAAGATGTTACAAATGGTTAGGATTGTATGTATGTGCATTTAAATACACATTTTTTCAAAAATTTCGTAGTATTTTTTCGTAAAGATAATACGAACTATACAAAACAAAAATATAACTTTTCTACTACCTGTAGAATATAAGTTGCTGTATTCAAATGCGGAAGAATGCATTCTTTAAATAAAAATATTTCCACGGATTTGAAGTTTATTGGTTTCACAATTGAATCAATGATTGATAAGACACAACTCCCTATAACACGAGACCAACCCACAACAGAAAATGACATACATGAAAAAGTACAAAACATCCTAAGACTAACTCTCTACCAATCAAGAGACGACAAGAAGTCGTGGGAACGGTACCTCTTGTTTTTTTTTCCGAAATTTTGAAGAGAAATTGTCCGGAAAAGGAGGAATGAATAAAATGAAGTTTTGACTTCATCGCTCTACAAAGAAAAAGACTTGAAGAGAGACCGGAAAAGACAATGGTAAATAAAAACTTATGTGAAGCAAGGAAATAGATGAAGATGGTAGTTGTACTCTCAGTAAAGGAAATAAAATAAGAAAAAGGTTGAAATTCGAATCCGACAAACAAAAAGAAACTATTAATGAAGAAGAATGCATGTCAAGAAAAAGGGTTCAATGATGCCACCGTGCCAAAATCTGCGCCAAACAGTTAGTCGTTTTGGGTGCATCGGCTTCTCACTGATGACATTTGGATTTTCCGAGCCCCAAATGCGACAATTTTTATTCTTGACATAGCCTCCGATGTGGAAATGAGTTTCCTCTAAAAAGATGATTTTTTCATCTTCGGTCAAGCGATCTCCAGCCCATCTGGCGAAGCAAAAACGCATGGAAAGGTCATGAGGCTTCAGTTCCATAGAAAATTTTCCTCAAAGAAGTGAGAGAAATGTTCAGTTCCTGAGAACGATGACGGCCTGATATTGATGGATTTTCATGCACATTCCGAGCAACAGCAGTTATTAACTATGTGTACTTATAGTACAAATACAGTGTCAAATATTTTGACAGTCACGGATTACTATGATTTTAAATGCATTAAAAAGGCGTATTTTTCGGACTTTCATCAGGCAATCTCTAATAACTCGAAAACTGTAAACGATAGAAGCTAATATGTCTAATAAACAATGATAGAGAATTATTAAGTGTATTCAAAAATGCAATAATATACAGGTTCCGTTTAAAAAAAGTGATTTTTATCGACGTAAACTTGGTTGAAATGAACGTTAATTTTGGACGACGCTGTATAAATTATGATACATTTTAGGACGTAAATTTGATGTATGCTATTTCGGCTAATAATATGCCAAATACAAGGTCTTTAGCTGCAATACCTTCAGAAATACAGAATTTTGAACATAACGTTGCAATTAGCTCTATATTTGAAAAAAAATTGAATAACTCAGAAACGGCTAATTTTTGACATAAGGCGTCTTGGTAAGTTTTGATGCAGAATTGTATGCCTGATACAAAAAACTCATAAAAAATATACCCTACTATTTAAATTAAGAAAGTTGCCATCAACTTCCGGTAAACCGGAAGTAGTACAATGGCGCAAACAATTTTGCTGACGAGTTCAGATGATATCAGTTATAATTATAAAAATTAAATTAAATTAAATCTTCAAAATAATTCTAAATAAAAAAACAATTATGCCCCGGGTGAGGATCGAACTCACGACCTTAAGATTATGAGACTTACGCGCTACCTACTGCGCTACCGAGGCGGTGAAAGTTCTTTCTTAGTTATCCGTCGAGCTTCGGCGTCCTTTTCAGAATAATATTCATCATATTTCAAGGTAATACCTCGTTTTTTATATCATTGATTCATTCATTTAATAAAGTAGCTACACCTACCATCTAACCCGTTTAGGGATTAAGTTTAATATTATAGCACTTTCCACTAAACATTTAGCGGATTGTGTAGTTCATGCTTGTGTTGATTACGTGGCATTTTCGGGTATACTTCCCACGTTATTACTGACGTGAATTTATTGAATTTAATTTTGAACTTTAATTAAGAGACGCAGCAATTAAATGTAGTTCAACAGAAACACAAATGTACAGTATTTAAACGAGAACCAACTATACATATATTTTGGGGGTTCCCAAGGAACAAATTATTATCCAGTTAATGTGAATCATATTACCTAATAAAATAACCTTAATCGTATTTAGAGAATTCTGTTAGCATACGTATGAATATTCAAACTTAACTAACCGAGTTCGTGCAACAATCGCAAAACGAGGCAAAAAATTAAACTATGTAGACATGAAGCGACGTTTTAATGTTTTTTTCGTGGTTACCGTATTCGTCGACGATTACAGCATGACGTTTTAGGTTTTGCATCTGCTTGCTCCTGCAAACAGTTTATTTATTATGTTGTAACTGGCTTTTTCAGGACTACATTTTCTGATGCACAATAAACGAGAAGCTATTCAGAACTAGAAACGATGTTTTCCTTATAATGACCTACTTTATAAATATTATCTGTTTACCATTGCAGAATTTGGTAGTTAATGGTTTATAATGAAAATATTTCACCCCAGCAAAGCGATAACCTTCATGCGTTCAGCATTATTCTTCAAACTATGTACGGTATGTAGCATTACAATTACGCAATCCTGAAAGTATTATAAAAAGGAATACCACCGCTTTTTGGGGGAAGCCCCTGCGCATTTCGCCTAAAGTAAACTAATTTCAACTCATAGCTTTTTTGGACGATGTCCCGACCCTGCTTACAAGAACAATGAGCTGGAAATGTGGGTTAACCACACTGTATTGCACATATCATATATAATTGAATTGAACAATACCAAAAATTGGGAAGGAAGATGGGACCAACCCCAAATCCTTCAGACCCATTAGTCTGACATCCTTTCTATTGAAAGCGATGGAAAAACTAGTAGATAACTATATTAGAATGGAGGTAATGGAGAAAGCTCCACTTCACAGGAGTCAGCATGCATACAGAGCGGGCAGATCGACAGAGACTGCTCTGCATGAGCTAGTAGGAATCATTCAGAAAACCCTGGATGATAAAGAAACAGCGATCTGCGCTTTCCTGGATATTTCTGGTGCGTTCGATAACACGTCACATGACGCGATTGAACGGGCACTTGAAGCAAGGGGAGTCAGTAAAACAGTAACACGATGGATAAGTAAAGTGCTCTCCACGAGGACAGCTGAGATGACGGTAGGTGAACGGACTATCAAAATCAGAACCACTCGTGGAACACCTCAAGGTGGCGTCTGTTCGCCTTTAATGTGGAGCCTGGTGGCAGATGAACTGCTCAACAGGCTGACAGCCTTCGGCATACATTGTGTAGGATATGCCGATGACATTGTAATAATAGCAAAAGGCAAGTATGAGGGGATTCTTTGTGACCTGGTACAAACAAGCCTTAAAATCACAAGTGAATGGTGTCGATCAGTGGGGCTGAGCATCAACTCCGCAAAAACCACGATTGTACCTTTCACTAGGAAGAGAAACATTTCGAACATGAAAGACATCCACTTGGATGGAACAGTGATCGAACGCAAATCAGAAGTTAAATACTTAGGAATAACCCTAGATTCAAAACTTCTGTGGAACAGACACATAGAACTGACAATGAATAAGGCAACAAGAGCCTTAATGATATGCCGGAACCTGGCAGGTAAAACTTGGGGCTGCAACCCAAGTATACTACGATGGATGTACGTCAGTATAGTAAGACCTATGGTAACGTACGGGGCAATAACCTGGTTCCAGAAGGTCACTAAAGTTACAATCAGGAATACCCTTGACAAGTTGCAACGGCTGGCATGTGTATGCATCACCGGAGCCATGAGAACATGCCCAACTGCGGCCCTAGAGGTAATTTTAGACCTCTCCCCCTTACACATAGTGGTGGAGGGAGCGGCCCTTGCGGCTATGCACAGACTGACCAGGGCGGGGACTGGAAGGGGCGAGACTCCGCACCAGAGAGCATGGACATCTCAAGCCGGGCTCTCCCCACTTCTAAGCCTACCAAATGATGAAATGGTCAAGGAATATAGCTTTGAAAGGAATTTCCTCACCAAGCTAAGTAATAAGAGAGAGTGGGTAGGAGAATACTCCACGTACTCCCTAAAGGAAAACACTATCAAGTGGTATGTGGACGGGTCTAAAACCGATAAAGGAACAGGTGCAGGCATATTTGGGCCAGGAACCAAATATTCCGAGCCAATGGGGACATACCCCAGCGTCTTCCAAGCGGAGATCAATGCAATTGGAAGATGTGCTCAACTGAACCTTGACAGGAACTATCGGAAGCAGAGCATTGCAATTTTTTCCGACAGTCAAGCAGCCCTAATGGCGCTGAGCTCTAACACGGTCAGCTCGAAATTAGTCTGGGAATGTCTTGATAGATTAAACATCCTGGGCAAGAATAATAGAGTTGCACTATACTGGGTACCAGGACACACTGGAATCAGAGGCAACGAAGAAGCTAATTCACTAGCAAGAAAGGCCGCTACAACTCCGTTTGTGGGACCTGAACCGTTCTGTGGTATAGGGACGAGCACCTACAAAAAAGAACTTAAAGATCGGGAAGAGAGCCTCAGAGCATCCCTCTGGGAGAATCATCCCGGTCTGAGACACTCCAAGATCTTCCTTGGAAACTACAATAAGCATAGAGCAAAAACTTTGCTGGAACTTAGCAGGAATAGATTGCGCATCCTCACAGGGTTCCTTACAGGGCACTGTCACCTTGGTGAACACATGGCAAGGATAGGTCTAAAACAGAATAGCGACTGCAGGTTCTGCGGGGCTGAGGATGAAAATCCGGAACACCTGACATCTTACTGCACCGCCATCATAGAAACCCGAGCCAGCCATCTCGGTAAAGACGTTATAGACGAAGAAGACATACCTTCCCTGAAACCATCACAGCTAATGCAGTTTATCAAAGCTCTTGGACTGGATGGGGAGCTGTAGGAGCGGGCATACCCCCAGCAGCTTACAACTCACGCAAGGGGGCACAATAGATCAATAGGTCGCAGCGCAATATCACCCTCATTTCAAATCTACAATCTACAGCATTACAATTACGCAATCCTGAAAGTATTATAAAAAGGAATACCACCGCTTTTTGGGGGAAGCCCCTGCGCATTTCGCCTAAAGTAAACTAATTTCAACTCATAGCTTTTTTGGACGATGTCCCGACCCTGCTTACAAGAACAATGAGCTGGAAATGTGGGTTAACCACACTGTATTGCACATATCATATATAATTGAATTGAACAAGGTTCCCTCCGCGGTTTAATTCCAACATATTTCGACCTGGAAAAACCATTAGAATATTTAACCGCGAGAGCTTTTATAATTCAAAATGTAGGTTTTGGTAAGGGAGGCGTAAATACAACGCGTTTGTTTTTTAGTGTTGGCTGCTCAGATGATGCACAGAACTCTTTAAACTTGTCCAATAAAAGCTGAGGCACAAAATTAATCTTGAAAATCCTATTTTGATTTTGATGGACGATCATAGGTTGTTGATATTGTTAAAAAAGTTAAAACGTGTACAACTCACAATTTAACATAAAAAAGCTATAAAAGAAGACCTATTTTTACAATTTGACAGCTGTCAGAAATCGTTCAATCGTTACGATGCTCAACATTGTAAAAATGACAGCTTGACAATTTGACAGCTACTAGCGATTGTTTGATCGTTATATTGCTAAGCATTCTAAAAAAACTAACAATTTTAACAATTAGAACTCAAAAATATTTTGATAGCTGTCAAAAGTATTTTAAATGTTACACCCGCCGAATAGCAAGAAAATAATATGATTTTCTGAAAAAAATGTAACGTAAAAAATTAATTACTGTTTCAGTTTGGCAACTCGGAAACATTTTATTAGACAAACTGTCAAAATGGAAAAGTAACTAGATTTTGTATAGTTAGTTTAGCAATTTTCAGATATATTTCGGTCGTTACGGCGCTCAACATAATTAAGAATTACTATTTTTACAATTTCATAATCGTTACAACACTCAACATTGTAAAAATGACAGCTCGACAGTTTGACATTTGCTAGAGATTGTTTGATCGTTATATTGCTAAGCATTCTAAAAAAAATAATAATAGTTTTATCAAGTTAGACGTTGTCAAAAATATTTTGATAGTTACGACTACTTGAACTATTATAATTTGATTTGGTAGCTGTCAAAAGTATTTTAAATGTTACATCCGTCGAATAGCAAGAAAATAAAACGACTTTCTGAAAAAATTTAACGTTTGCAAGTGTTGGAACAGTAAGAATGAATTATTTTTCAATTATGGTAACACAGAAATATGTTTTTTGTCGAACTGTCAAAGTTGGGCTTTTTTTAATTCAAAAGCTTTCAGATCGTTACGACGCTCAACATAATTAAGGATTACTCTTTTTTTACAATTTGACAGCTGTCAGAAATACTTTGACAGTTAAAACTCTGAAAAACAACTGACTTTTGGTAGTTACGATTTTACAATTTCATCTAAAATTTTCAGAAATACTTGTTGCCTTGTTGCTTCCATAAAAACTGTATAAAGGACTTGTTTCTACAATTTGACAGCTGTCATAAGTATTTTTAAATGCTTCACCCACCGAAACAGTAAGAAAATAAATGCTTTGTAGTTTGAATACTTTCAAAAGAATAATAATATAACGTCTGCAACAGTTGAATGTTATTGTTATGGTCAAACTGTGGAAGTTATAAAAGTAACTGTTTTTAAATAAAATTTGACAGCTGTCAAAAATATTTTGGTAGTTAAACTGTTAAAATTACAACCACATCTTTTTATTTTTTATAGTTTGACATCTGACCAAGATCAGGGTCGGGTTGGTTTTGAACCAGCTTGTTTTGGGCTGCTCTAACCTGGTCTTCTTCTGAGTTGCCTTGCTTTTAAGCTTATGATCTTGTAAGTAAATTAAAACAAGGTCAAGATTAAGTCAGACTATCTCAAAACTCTCTAAAAAGCTCTAAATCAACTCTAAAGCAAATCAGAGTCAAATCAAAATTAAGGCAGAACTAATTTTGACCAGGTCAGTACAAGCTTAGAGCGGATTAATTTACAACGTTCTAATAGGTTGCTTTAGGTCTTCTTCTTTCAGAATTTGGACTTGGTTCTCTTTATTTGAAGAACTTTATGAAATAATTATTAAACTTAATCTCATTCATTGACAAATTTTACTCAAAAATTCTTCATGGAAAATGTTCCATTTAAAAGGTGAGGAACTCAAGGAACATAAAAGAGATAACAAAAAAAAATTCAAAACTATACAACTTTCTACGCCATCAATAATATTGACTTGCCGCCACTGTCTAAAGGTGTTACTGAGTCCCTACTGGGGAAACCTAGCGAAGAAGGGTACGAGACAGATAGTCGGAGAATTTATTCGTTTCACGCGTTTTTTTCCAAGCCGGAAAATATTCGTCCTCATTTGCCGTCCGAGTAGCGATTGACTTTCCCGGAATACTTATCCCTTTTTTCATCCCCTTTCTTCATCTTTTTCTTGTACGACTTGTCTTTTTTCTTTCTTCCGGATTCGACGCGATCTGATGGAACTAGAAAAATAAATGTTTGTTCGTTCGGAATGTTTGCCCGTCGCCCTCTTCTTAACAAATGCTAAATGAAGACGGATTCACTAGATGAAAAATCGATGGATAGAGACGGGGGAAATATACTAGATAGACGAACTTGTAAAAGAAGGTTTATTATTGTCGATATGACTGATCGAATTCGATGGAAACTTTCGCGAGCCAAGTTATAATAATATGCTGGCGTTGTATTAGAATCTGATCATATAACAGATGTGAAGTGACTGACATGTAGTAAACTAGAAAAGTTTCTCTAGTTCTCTAAAACACGATTAACAAGCTATTGCGTTCGAACATTATATCTCATCCATTATTACCAGTTGAACGTCATTGCATCGAAGGCATCAACAACAAGAGAGTTCCTATCTAGATACGCGATTCGGAAATGGAATCCTTCAACGTTAGTTACGTGTGCACAACGTAATGCAACTTCAAAATCTGATAATGTCTAATCTGCAACAGTATGTCCGCCACCAGCTCTATCTATTGCATACCTGCATTAACTTCGACAATACTCTGATATTAGGATTACAAAAGGTAGTAATACGCGAAGTAAACGTCACACGTTGCAATGCAATTCAGTTTATATACATTATCTAACGTCGCTATCTCACTCTATTATACAGGGCAACTGAACTCCGCTCTTTGATTGCTCGTTGGCTATTAAAGTGAAAAGTTTCACTTAATACATGGTGGAACTAGACATTAAGAAGTATATCTGAAAATTATTTTCGACTATACAGGGTGTTCAAAAAATTATAGGCACAATCACACGACGTTTTTTTTAAATGGAACACCCTGCATTTTTTTGCATTTTTATCAGGCGGGTTACGACTGTCCACAAACCACAAAACATTGTTGTTAGAAAAGGACAAAAGCAAGTTTCAAAGATGACGTCAGCAGAACGTTTAACACTTGTGACAATCTACTGTAGCGTCAATGCACTAGGAAACAGCGTGCCCCCTTTTTTTGTTTTTTCCGAGAGTTCGTGTTCAGGAATATATGACGCAAAATGCTCCTCCAGGTTCATATGTTAGATGTAGTCCTGATAAAAAAGTAGTCCTGACACTGTCACCAAACACCCTTTTAAACGTTATTATAAAAAGGAAGCAGACTTTTTCATGATTAATAACTCCAGACAAACTATCAGCCTGAAAAATATTCCAGAACTTGTGGGTCGTGCATATAGACGAGCATTTGTACCTAAAAACATCATTAGTGGGCTTGCAACAACAGTAATTTCTCCATATAATCCATATGTTTTTGGTGATGATGACTTTGCAGGTGCTGAAGTTACTAATCGTCCACAAGAAATAGAGGAAGCACCGTCAACAATCCACCAAACCGAAGATTTTGAAAATTCAGAATTAGTTGAACCCACCATTCCAACAACTTTAGAGGCGGATAGTTGTAATTCACCATCTGTTGAATCGCTTAAATCAACGTTGACAAGAACTCCACAAGAAGTACAACCCTATCCCAAAGCAGCACCTCGGAAACAAAACCTGACAAGACCAGAATTGTGACAGATACACCTGAAAAATTAGCATTAGAGGAGGAATATAAAAAAAGATACTTTGCAAAATAAAACAAAAACTGGAACCCACAATAGATTCTACAGCACAGAATTTGAAATTAAGATCACAACCACCTCGAGCTCCACGAAAGACCATATGCACAAATCATGATTCAAGTGATGAAGAAAATTACTACAATGACGAAAATATAGATAGTGACGAAGTAGGTAGATCTTCCTCAAATTTTGAATAGGCCCATAGTTTGTCATTCTGAACAACTTTTCTTCGTAATATTTTAGCATACTATGAACGAGAAAGGGTACTTTAGCTGAAACAGAAGTAGATCTTGCTCAACTGTCAAGGCCTACGTGATTTTACAAACTCGAAAGTATACTAAAAATAAGTTTCAAACCAAGCAAAGCTTATTTACAAAAGATCAAATTGAGATTCAAAGATTTTTAGTACCGCACACCTCTTGTAACATCAATTCTGGGACACGCTGTATATGTATACATACATTAACATTACAACAATTACTGTATAATATAGATTCATTGGGCATCATCAATAGTTTCAATGAATCTCATCAAGATCCAGTTTTATTTTAATAAGAATACAAACGTTTGTAAGCTCGAAGGGTTACTCAACTCGCTACGCTCGTTTCGTAATCTTCCCATCTCACAAAATAAAATCGCAGTTTTAACACTTGCATCATAAATAACTATTGTGAAACTCCTATCACCCCTCCCCAGTCTCCCCTACCATTAAAAATAACAGTACTTCCACAAATATGAAGCTTAAAATGAACTACTTGGGTATATTTTGATCAACAAATAGAAGATGCCTTAGGTAAAATTTAGAGCTTTAGCGGTATACAGGGTGTTCAAAATTTACTGCCGAATTTTGGAAACTTTGAGCAACTTTTTTAGAGCTTAAAAAAATAGAACACCCTGTATATTTTTACACAAACGGACGAAGAACTTATGAAAAATTTTTGTAATATAACCCTATGGCTATCTGTAGTCGTTTTTGTTAAAAATGCAAAATTCATAATACGTAACTATTTAATTTAAAAATGAAGAAAGTAAACATGTAAAATATGTAAAAAAAAAGAAAATAGACACTATACAAGGTTTTCAAAATGCATTCCATTCATTTGCAGACAAAAATGCAAGCGATTGTTGAAGGACTGTTCTACCTTTCTTAATGTCTCTGGACTAATATTATATAGGTTATATTACAAGTTCTTTTACGTGCCCCCACAAATAACAGAATAACAGAATTGTTAGAGCTTGACAAAGAAAAATGGATTGAAATGAATAATTCAAATCATTTTAATTTTTATAGTTGTATTAAACAAATATATGTTTCATTATTATTTCAGAATGTAATAATTAAAATTCGATATGCCAATGATTTCTTTGTTTTTTAGATATTTTTGTTGATAGGCTGGTCATTTATATTATTTGTATTTTCAGATATATTAAATGTCAATTTCTTCCACTGAGGGAGTCTTATTAACGAAAACATAATAATATATGTTCTGGAATAAATTGGTATTTAATTAATTGTTGTTTTATTGATTTACAAATGGAAATATTTCAGGAATTGAAAGATAGTTAACAGTAAATTTTTAACACCCTGTATACCGCTAAAGTTCCATATTTTGCCTAAAGCATCTTCTATTTATTGATCAAAGAATCCCCAATTATTTCATTTTAAACTTCACATTTGTGGCAGTACTGTTATTTTTAATGGTACTATGTAAATATTAATTTTTTAACAAAAATATTCATCGCACTGAGCATACCCATCAAAGAGAAAAAACAAAACAGGTACGAATCTATAGATAATGGTCAGCCACTACTAAAAATGCAAAAAAAAATGCAGGGTGTTCCATTTTAAAAAAACGTCGTGTGATTGTACCTATGATTTTTGGAACACCCTGTATTGTCAAAAATAATTTTCAGATATAATTCTTAATGTCTAGTTTCACGATGTATTAAGTGAAACGTTGCACTTTAATAGCCAATAAGCAATCAAGGACCGGAGTTCAGCTGCAGGACCCTGTATAGCTTCAACTTGTCAAAATATTTCTGACAGCTCTTAAATTACAGAAACGGTTATTTCTTTCGGTTTTAAAGTAAATGTCAACGTAAGTTAATTATTAATTACATCAATCTAATCCGCGACCAAAGAAATACCTTTTATTTTAAAAGATATTACCCACAAATAGCCGCCACTGTCTTTGGCACATTTTTCCCTCCCCGTTAGTCACCCTCGTCAAGCCTTAGTCGCGCCACATACCTACATATACGGAGCTTCGAGAGACTGACCGCTAAGTAAAACCTACGAATTTGTGTCAGACACCAAGAACGCGTAATATATGATCCTGCAGAGACGGAGAGATTGTTACATTAGAACCCTGGCAATCCTAAAAGTGGGGAGGAAAAAACGTGACGGCTTTTTCCCGGTTTTAACGGAAATCAAAAGACAAAAACTGCGTCGGGGCCAGTATTAGAGCTTATACGTACAGAAATGTGATGGTAGCTGTATATCTTATCTTGATTCGGCTGTGGTAGCCTTTTCGTCGACTGTCTCTCGTCGAGGAGGTCATTTTCTCAGCGAAAATTAAGAGAGTTTAGTACGGGTAATCTTCCTGCCAAGATTAAGTATTCGCAAATTACATAGATTATATTTTGTTTTCTCGTTGTGGAATCAGATCTCTTCAAATATTATAATAAACAAACCAGATATTCAATATAAAATAGATCTATTAATCTAATTAGATCCATCTAGAGTAATTAATCGCTTTACCAAATCTTTAAAGGGGACCTATTGTATTCATCTTCGAAGTTTTTAATGAAGTCTTCTTCATTTTTTTTTATTCGTCGACTTCCAGACATGAATGGAAAAGATGATTAGGTCAGATCCTGCGATAACAAGACTATGACGTCTAATTTCCGCTTTGTTCGAATTATACGCCTATTTTTCAATGCCAGTTCGGAAGCTTCCCGTTCGCTGAACGAATTGATAGTTATATCAGGAAAATGGAGCAGTCAGTGGGATTCGCTAAATTATAGAGCGCCTCCTTAAATCGTTTCTAACTCGTGATAGATGGTTACGCGATTAAATGATGCTGTGAAACTGTGAATTGTGTAATTATCGATTGGTGTTAAGGGATATTTTAAAATATTATTTAATACGTTGAAAAGGAATTTTGAATCCAATTTAACTTTAAATTTCAGTACAGTGGTGTTGTATGTTCGATGTAGTTGCAGATGTCGGAATGGTCTCCTGTTTTACCGGAGAGCACCCACTACATTCTCCTCTAGGATTGCTTCAGAGCACAACACGAACTACAGCGGAGGAAGCCCAATAATAGGGTCCATTGCTGAAGTCAGACAATCCTTTGGACAGCAGTGCGTTGGTCGCACAGCTAACACTAGCTTTATGCTACCAGATCAGAGACGCATAGATTATAGAAGGTCCAAAAAGCCCTCGAGGTTTTATTCGTTACACGTTCCAAGTGTGGTTTTTAAGTCAATTTAGCGTCCAAGGTCACATTTAGGTATTTGATCTCAGTTGATACAACTACCTTACAGCCGAAAATGATCGGACATTGGAGTTTGGAAAGCTTCCTCCGCCAAATTAACGAAGCTTTTCTTTTTTGCACCATCTTACCACCACTGTAGTGCGACTTGTATCTTCTCGGATACAATGCCCTCGAACTTGCCGCAGATCATGATGATGATATCATCGGCAGTGATCAGAAAGCAGGCTGCCCACTAGCAGGCACCATAGCAAACATGGCAACACACCGCCTTGTCAGCAGCCTGCTGCCACAGTTACCATTCTGTTTCTTATCCAGGCATCGATCCACCTCGTCACCGTTTTTGCAACGCCTTTATCGACAGAAAGGACGCCCTGTCAAAGGCGCCCTCAATGTTCAGGAAGGTGGCTAGTACAATTTCAGAATTTTTCAAGTTTGATATACAGTCGAGTGCCTCAAGTGCCTATAAAATTATTTTCTCTAGAGTTTTGGAAAGAAATGAAGTAAGGACTGATGGGTCGACACCACAAGATCACCGGAGTCTATTTCCAGCTTTTTGGCATGTAATCCATAGTTATGGGTAGCAGGGGAGATAACAGCTTCAGGCCCTGTTGTAAAAGTGCCGTCTATTGTATTGTTCCTGCATATGGAAAAATCTAAAAAAATCATTACGAATATTGCTCCGATTATTTTCAACAGAAATCATTTTTTAAGACCAAAAGAAAACAGTAAACGATTTTCTCAATAAACAACAACGATAATTGTATCGATTTAGGGTTCCATTATTGTGAAAACGATTGTCTTCATTCTTTATTGTTCATTTTATCATTATTGTGTTAGTTTTGTCTAAGTTTTCTGTTATACTCTAAAACAAAATAAAATGTTCCACTAAATTTTCGAATTAACCCATCCCCAAACAGAACCGAACTCAATTCAGTCGGAAACAATTCCTCAAAAATAAAATCCTCAGTCGACATAGCAACACAATAAATTAGGAAAGCG
>JALQSN010001015.1:0-13875 GCA_023690525.1 Holotrichia oblita
GTCTACAACAAGCTAAAGCAGATATATACAAATTGTGCCAAAGGCGATATACAGGACTTCTTAAACGTAATAGCGACAGACAACGCATATAATCCAGTCATTGAAATGATTAGCGGGGGCAAGTGGGACGGCGTAGACCGTTTGCCCGAACTCTATAAAATTATGCGTATCGATGACAGCGACAATTTAAGCAAGACTTTAATATATAAATGGCTATGGCAGGGGTTATCAATGGCACGGAATGAAATGGACGGCGAGGAGCTTGCATACGGTGCAGACGGTTTACTTGTATTGCAGGGCGGTCAGGGTATAGGAAAGACAACACTTGTAAGAAAACTTGCAGTCAGGCAAGAGTTTTGTCTAATCGGCAAGAGCCTAAATTTTCAAGACAAGGACACCTTGCGAAGATGTGCGAGTGCATGGATAGTAGAATTGGGCGAGATAGAAACAACATTCAGGAGCGACAAGGAAAAATTAAAGGCGTTCATTACAGATGAAATTGATATGTATAGGCTACCCTACGGCAGAACAGACGTTGAACTTGCACGTAGAACATCATTAATCGGCACTTGTAACAGTACCGAGTATCTTATAGACGAAACAGGCAACCGCCGCTTTTGGACGATACCCATTAAGGAGCGTATGGATTTAGAAGCATTAGACAAGTTCGACAGCTTGCAATTATGGCTACAAGTAGACAGCCAAACCAAACACAACCGGCAGGGCTTTAGGCTGAATATAGAAGAACAGACCGCACTTTCAGAGCGTAACGGCAAGCATGAGAAGCCATTGAAAAGTGAAATTGAAGTCAGGGACGTTATTTCAAAACGCCTTAACGATAGTCGTTATTTTGAAAAAGAAGTAACTATTACAGAGTTTAAAATGTCAGATAAAGCGTTAGATAAATTTGATGCAAGGGAGATAGGCAAAGTTCTTGACAAACTGGAAATAGAACAAAAAAAGAAAAAAGTAAACGGAACAGTTATAAGAGTAAGAAAATTGCCCATGCTTGCAGAAGATTTTATATAATTGGAAAAAAAGTTGACATTGGTTGACGGTGGTTGACATGAAAAAAAAAAATCATGTCAACCTATATATAAAAGAATTTTCCACACCTTTTTGTGTGTGGTTGACGGTTGACATTAATTTATCCAAAAAAAAATTTAAAGCTATATATTTTTAGCACTTTTACTGGAAAAAAAAAAGAGTAGAATAGAGCTGAAAGCAAACAATGAGAAAAGTCATGTCAACCGTCAACCCAAAAATACTTAAAGTTGTGAAAAAAGCGAGAAACTCAGGTTGACATGAGAAAATAAAGTCATGTCAACCTATGAAAAAAAAAAAAAAAAAAACTGGAAAAAGTACCATGAAAAAAAAAAAAAAAAACATAATTACATATATTCCCAAAAATGGGAAAATCAAAGCGGGGAATATGAATTGTTTCACGTGGTAACAGACGACCATGATTAATTGAGAGAGAGGGCGAAAGGGTATGAGCAGACCCAACATAATAGGAGCATTGCAAACACTACTTGACCCTATAGGGATTAAGGCAAGGGCATTTATTGCAGACTACCGTGACCGCACCGGCAGGGACTTCAATAGAGAACATTTTAGCGTAGGTAACTACAGCGACCAAACTATTATATCAACGCTGATACGTGACTATAACGAAAAGGGTTATACTGTGTCGGCAATACATGAACTGCTTGACGGCTACAGCCATGCAGAGCTTGAAGTGTTAGCCAAGCGGGACTTAAACGAAGCTACAAAGCATTTAAGACTTGTGTATTTAGATAAGAGCATAGGGAGCATAACAAGGCGTTAACCAAGAGAGGGGCAGGGAAATGAAATTTGCTAACAAAGAGGAAAAGGCGTGTTACATAGCCACACAAATAAACAGACTACAGCCTAAAGAAAAAGAAAGTATGTTGAAAGTTCTTTTGCAGTTGCATGACGGAAAATCAATATGGGAGATATTGAAGCGTGACGAGGTGGGGCGTTTCCTTGCTTGTAATCCTAAGTATATTTTTGAATATGGCTATTATGTTATAACACGATTTGTAAAAAGGATGTTATGCAGATTAAGCCGTTCATAGATAAAATATAACAAGGCAAAAAAATTTATAGGTTCTTCCGGCAACATTCCCGCCCAGCGGCTCTACGAAGCCCAAAAAGGGTGTAGATGTAAAAAATAAAAAATAGCGTTTCGTTTCGTTTGCCGTAGTAATGCGGTAAAACAGATAAAAAATGATAGGTTGAACAGGGACGACATTTCGTCTACCCGGAAAGGAAATAGTATTATGCTAAAGAAAATAAATCAACCCATTGTTGGCAGTGAAGCCATCGCAGAAATTTTCGGCGTAACCTCACGCAGGGTACAGCAACTTGTCGCAGACGGTATTATCACAGCTTCAAAAGTCAAGGGTGTATATAAATATAATCTCTATGAAGCGGTAAAGGAATATATTAAATATGTTGAGGCTATCCACAGTAACGACACAGACAGTTTGGATATACAGAAACTACAAGCGGAGGTTGATTACAAAAGACATAAGGCTGATATAGTTGAGCTTGAGCTTGCGGAGCTTGAGGGAAATATGCACCCCAGTGAAGACGTTGAGCGTTTCACGAGTGAACTACTCTACGCATATAAATCGCAGCTGCTATCATTGCCCGGACTACTCGCACCGAAGCTCACCGGTATAGAGTCGGTGTCAGAGATAAGCGAAAAGATAAAAAAAGAAGCACACAATATGCTTGAAAGTTTGGCATCGTATAAGTATGACAACAAAAAAAATAAGTTTGAAGTGAGAGAGCATCGGGAGTAGTAATACAGATAGGTTCTTCCCGCTGAAAAAAAGATAAGCGGGTGCAGATGACCCCGGACATCTTCTAACCATACATAAATTTTTTTTGACGTTTCGTTACGTGTTACAAAAAAAATAGGTACTTCCGGGGCTTAAAAAGTCTTGCGGGTACTGCGAAGCCCGGGCTTCTTCTAACCGCAGGATTTTTTTAAATGACATTCCGCTATACAATAGGGGATTATTTGAAATTGAAAAAGCCCTCTCTAATGGGCTAAAAAAGAATAGAGGGTATATTATGAAATTACAGGATTTAGAAATACACGAAGATTTTAAAAAAATACTTCATGAATATGATTTTGACAATCGGACAGAGGAAATACAAAAAGAGATGATTCAACTTATTGATTTTGCACTTAAGAATAATGCCGACCATTTTAAAAGTCCCGAAGAAAATCATAACGATTGGAAAGCGTATATAAATAGCCAAAAGTTAGCAAATGGAAGCATTGAAAATAAAGCTGTTATCTTTTGCTAACATTACGTTATACAATAGGGACTACTTAAAATTAACTCCCGCTTGACAGGGGGGAGAGTTCGCCAAATTACGCCACTAAAAAAAGAGAGGGTATAAGCAATGAGCAAAGAGGGGACAAGCAAAGCCACAAGTAATTGGCAACGCCTTTATAATAAAGCATACGTATTTTTAAGCAAGCGTTTAAGGCGACCGCCGACATATGGGGAAATAGTAGAGCTATTAGCCGAAGCGTTAAAGCCTCACATAACGGAAGAAGAGAAAGTCAATCAAGCTGAAAGATTTATCTTAGCCTATGAGGATTATGCCAAATTTAAAAATGAATTTATGGACACGTTTAATCTGAATGGTGTTCAATGTGTCGCCCTTAGTCGTTTATGCGAACTTGCCAAGGAATACGGCGAAGAAGAAGCCAAGCGAAAAGCGGCTAATTTGACGACAGATGAATTATTTAGAATTTATGATAGTGAAGTGTAAAGCGTTCTTCTAAATTCACTTATAAGCGGCTTTTTTAATCAATATTCAACGATTTTCATGTGCAGGGGTTATATTAACAGTTCAAAAAAAAGGCGTTTATATGAAGTTGTATTTCATGGGAAATTATTTCCCGCTACGCCGATTATATAAAATTACTTTTGTTTCAGTCTTGCCGTTTGTGGTTTTTGCGGTAAGACTTTTATTGTGTCCGTGCCGACGGGCGAGCAGGGCAAAAAGAAAAACAGCCGAGCCACTCACGCCCGACTGTTATATATGTGATTCCGCTACTCTCTTGCATACCCGCTTATAGTATACCCGCTTAGTATAACATAAAATCAAGTGTTTGTCAATTTTTTTAACGAACTAATGAACCTTGATATTGTTCGTAAATTTCTACTTATTACACTTCGAACATAAAAAGGCAATCAAACGACTGCCTCTTCTTGTCAATAATTCTATTTCTTTATAGATTTTGTTTTTGCTTCAAGTGCTTTCTTATTTTCTAATATTTTCTTTGCCTCTGAAACAACCTCAATCTGCTCACGAGAGTTCAACTGAGAAAATATTGCTTTCATATTTTTTTCCCATTCACTGGGATTCGTAGTATTTACGTTCGCATTTGGATTTTTTGACGCCTCTGCCCACTTAATTACATTCTCTTGATTCTCAATTGACAATCCTCTGAGGTAAGTTAACATTGAGGTGACTGATACTTTCTTAAGGCTATCACTTAAATTATTACTGTTATTCATTCAAAAAACCTCTCAATAAATTCTCAATGGCAAAGCCTGTTATGTAGGCTTTTACCGACACAAAAAATCGACAGAATGAAAATGTCCCTATAGTATTAATATGTGTCATTGTTCACGCATTCCACTCAGTATTTGTATTTGCTGTTACACACATCGAAAAAAAGATTATGCTCCCAACGTAAAAAGAAAAAGACAATCAAACAATGACCGTCTTTTCTTCTTGTCAAGTGACTCTCAGTATAGACGCATTTTACGCCTACAGAAATATTATATCAAGATTAACAGCTTTATGCAAGACTTAAAAAAAATTTTCAATATCTAAAAAAAATTTTCAATATCTTGTCGAAAAATGTATTTTCGTGTAGCTTCGTGTAGCAAATATGTCATAAGTCCATAATATAATATTAGTACAGAAATAAAAGTCGGGGGGTAAGCCCAACTTTTATTAAAACTGTATTTGGAAATTTGCTTACTTTTTGCAGCGGTTGCAGGGTGAGCATTTTTCGTTTTCAGAACTTTTTTTACACTTCTTGTATTTTTTCCATTTTCGAAAGTACTCTATAAGTACAATACATGCAACTATCGCACTTGGTATTGCCACTATTATAGCGATTATAGCCATTGCCTTTACCTCCTAACTTTATTTTTTCCAATTCATTATTGTATGCTGCTCAAAAATATTAGTTCATAAAAAAAAAATACATAAAAATAACTTCATAGTAAACACACTAAAAATATATATTTTTTATACTATTTTTAGAACATTTCTAAAGCGATTTATTTCAGACGTATATTTCCCCGCTTGAAGCAAAACAAATCAAGGAACGCAAAAATAAAGGTGTCAGAGAGCGTTTAAAGCGTATCGAACTTGAAAAGGTGAAAATGTTTTCAATAACAGACTTGAAAATTTACAAAAATTAGGATAAAATGAGTATATCAATAGGTCTTGCTGTAATGAAACACGGCGAAAAAACGCTATATTTTATCATTAGGGTTATGAAATGGATTTATATATATGTCATTGAAATTATATAATTTAGTAATATAAAATGGCTATCTAAAGCCAAAAACAATATATCAATATCATAAAGAGAAACAACTCTATTAAAACAGAAAAGGGGAATTTTCATTGAAAGTAGGATATGTTAGAGTATCAACAGAGGAGCAAAACACAGCACGACAAGAAACGCTGATGAACGAGTTAGCAGTAGAAAAACTATTTATCGAAAAGGCAAGCGGGAAAACCGCCCAAAGAAAAGAATTGCAAGAAATGCTTAGTTTCGTCCGAGAGGGGGACACGGTTGTTATTGAAAGCTATTCAAGGCTTGCAAGAAGCACACGTGACCTTTTGGACATAGTGGAAACGCTAAAAGAAAAAGACGTTGCATTTGTCAGTAAAAAAGAAAACATTGATACATCAACTCCGGCAGGGCGGTTAATGCTTACAATGTTTGCGGGGCTTTATCAGTTCGAGCGTGAATGTATGCTTGAACGTCAAGCCGAGGGCATAGCCATAGCTAAAAAAGAGGGGAAGTATAAAGGGAGAAAGCCGATTGAGGTTGATAGCTTCAAATTCAAGAGTCTGTACGAGGAATGGAAAGCGGGAAAGCTAACCGCCGTTGATATGCAGAGGGCGTTAAAACTAAAAGCACCGACATTTTACCGCAAAGTAAAAGAATTTGAAAAATCAAAATAACAGTCAAAAACTATAGTCCAAGAAAGTATACTCTTATAGACTAATCAAAACTATCTGTATTTTAGTCTATGAATATAAGCATATGTATTTATAGACTGGTCTACACGAAGTTTATACTTTAATAGACCTATCACAGTGGTTAACTCCAAACAAATGCTTATTGCTTATACTTTAGTAATACCGCACATTATTACAGCAATTCTGTTAAGCAAATGTTTATCAATAGAGTTTGTTTTTTAATAAAAGTTCGTATAAATAGTAATTAAAATTCGCATAATATGCAATCAAAACATAAAAGGGCGATTAATAGGGAAAACAAAGTACGTAAAATATCTATTTTACGTACTCTTGTTAAGTTCACCGTCAAGCGGGGACATACCGCCGATTGGGTAAAAATAAACAAATGTTGAGAGTATTTGTTCTTTTTCGTCCGAGTGGTAAATAGAGAGTTAATTCATCATCAATGATGAATGTCTGAAAAAAACATTTGTCACAAATCTAACAGACGGAATATTGTTCAGGTACAAAATCAATGTAACAATCAACCGCAAATACATATCAGAATTAAAATATCTAATACACATGGTAGAATGGAACGTAGCAAGAGATAACAATGCGGTAATGTTACGGTAAAAGAACGGCAGGAAAAGAATAGCGGGGGTAGTCCCCTACTTAAATTGGGTATGAAATAAAACCAGAAGCGGGCAACTCCAAACGGGGTCACCTTTACTATTTATGCTAAATTAACAAAAGTTTACCGCAGATTTGCCTTTGTTTGTTTAATTTTATTGCATAATTGTGGTTTAAAATATAAGCATACCGGTACAAAATAAACTTAAATTTCAGAAATGGAGTACTAACATGAAAAACAAAAAAATTAAAATTATTGCAACATCTTTATTATGCGCGGGAATTATGTCGGCAACGCCGTTTGCGGTGATGGCTAATGCGAATGTCAGCAGCGATAAGCAAACGGTGAAAAACAATTTAAGCGGCACACTTCAAACAATAAACAACGAATCAGGATTTGATTTCAACTTTGAAATACCTGACAGCGAAGAAATTCGCAAATTTATAACAGACGGCAATTTCTTCGAAGGATTTGAACTGCCGAAAGAAGCCGGTGAATGGCACACATCAGTATTTACCAGCGAGCACAGCGGGTTCAATTTCAACATAGCAATCGACGGAATGAAAGGAGTTTTCAATTCGGGTGACGTTAGTATTGCTGATATTTTAGGCATAAGCGAAGACGAGTTTACAACTGCAATCGAAGAAGCGGACGGCGATATATTCAAAATTTTAGAAGACGCAGGCAAATTAGACGAATATAAAGCAAAGGTGCTTGAAAACTGCAAGGCAAGACTTGACGAGCAAGTTGCTTCCGGCGAAATGACGCAGGAGCAAGCAGACGAAGCATTAGCAAGATTTGAAGAAACAATTAATAACTTTTCAAGTGGCAACGTCTTAGTAACGTCAAATTTTGGACGTGCAAGAATCGACGGAATGAAAGGAGTTTTCAATTCGGGTGACGTTAGTATTGCTGATATTTTAGGCATAAGCGAAGACGAGTTTAGAACTGCAATCGAAGAAGCGGACGGCGATATATTCAAAATTTTAGAAGACGCAGGCAAATTAGACGAATATAAAGCAAAGGTGCTTGAAAACTGCAAGGCAAGACTTGACGAGCAAGTTACCTCCGGCGAAATGACGCAGGAGCAAGCAGACGAAGCATTAGCAAGATTTGAAGAAACAATTAATAACTTTTCAAGTGGCAACGTCTTAGTAACGTCAAATTTTGGACGTGCAAGAATCGACGGAATGAAAGGAGTTTTCAATTCGGGTGACGTTAGTATTGCTGATATTTTAGGCATAAGCGAAGACGAGTTTAGAACTGCAATCGAAGAAGCGGACGGCGATATATTCAAAATTTTAGAAGACGCAGGCAAATTAGACGAATATAAAGCAAAGGTGCTTGAAAACTGCAAGGCAAGACTTGACGAGCAAGTTACCTCCGGCGAAATGACGCAGGAGCAAGCAGACGAAGCATTAGCAAGATTTGAAGAAACAATTAATAACTTTTCAAGTGGCAACGTCTTAGTAACGTCAAATTTTGGACGTGCAAGAATCGACGGAATGAAAGGAGTTTTCAATTCGGGTGACGTTAGTATTGCTGATATTTTAGGCATAAGCGAAGACGAGTTTAGAACTGCAATCGAAGAAGCGGACGGCGATATATTCAAAATTTTAGAAGACGCAGGCAAATTAGACGAATATAAAGCAAAGGTGCTTGAAAACTGCAAGGCAAGACTTGACGAGCAAGTTGCTTCCGGCGAAATGACGCAGGAGCAAGCAGACGAAGCATTAGCAAGATTTGAAGAAACAATTAATAACTTTTCAAGTGGCAACGTCTTAGTAATGCCGAACATCGGAAATACAATAGAATTTAAAGGTTCCACAACATTTGAAAGAAATTTGGGAGAGAAGCGTTTTAATCCTGACCAACCAAATGAAGTATAATGAAACACATAATTCAATTAATAAAATATAAATCAAATGGGGCGGCTGAATACAACTCGTCCCATTTACAATTTTATTTTAAATTTTTTACATAATGTCACAAATTTATTTCTTATGCGTTTTAAACATTAAACTCTTTTTGTTACGCCCCCCATTTTGAAAAAGTTGAGCGACGGTTCATACACCGAGCAGGGAGTTTACAATGCCCCTCCATTAGATTTTTGTAGTTTTTATATTTGAGATAGAACGACTTAAAAATGTTTTCGCAGACTTAGATAAAATTACGCTGATAACGGTGAAATTACTTACACAAAACGCCGTATTTATGTCTGTTATGCTTGAATAATTACAGTAACCCCCCGCTTGTAAAACAGACACGCCGTTGAAATACTGGAATGAGATACAAGCATTTCACACACGCATTTATTTCTATGATTTTTTGGAAAAAGGGAGATAAGCACGATAGTTAGTGGCTTATATCCCTCTTTTTGTATGCAGACACCCGCCCCCCTTGTATGGGGCAAAAACGCAAGCCCCCGCTAACCGAATGGGGACATTTAGAAAATACGCAGGTCATTTTTACACGACCCCTACCCCATTTTTGCTAAATCCCAAAATATGACATTATTTGTGTTATTTTAACCCCTCTAAAAGTTACTGATAATGACTTGCAAATTTACCTTATCCAGCAACACAGAAACGCATGATAAAACCGTGCTTTTCCCTCTTGCAGGAACGCTATCTTTTTATACCGTCATTGGAGTAAAATTCACTTTATCCAGCGTTATAGAAAGGCAAGGTAAAGCGGGCAGTTTGGCAATACGCCAACGTGACAAACACGATATAAAATCTATCAATTTTTCGCTTTCTGAAAAGAACGGTAGAATAGAATGAATCAAAATATACTTGACACAAAAGATATATCCATGCTATATTAACAGTACATAAAACTATCAAAAAAGAGGGGTAACTATGCTTAAAGACTGCTATACAGTTAAAGACATTGCCGAAGCGTTACAGGTCAAAGAAAAAGCCATAAGACAGCTTATAAGCACAGGAGAGTTAAAGGCTACCAAGATACTTAACAAGTGGATTGTGACAGCGGCAAATTTTGAATTTTTACTTAATCCGGCAGAGAAAATAACCGAGTGCGAGCAATGCAAATTTTTTAGTATTGGCTTTACTTCAAGTGCGAAAGACCGCAACACAGCCAAGCTAAAGAAGAAACTATATTACTGCGAGTATTACAAAAAGGATATACACCGAATAGCAGACGATTTAACACATCATATAGTAAATTGCACGCAAGAAAAAAAATAGAGGGAAACGAAAGGTACTTCCGACAAGAAAAAAGATATGCGGGTACACATGACCCCGAACATCTTCTAACCAAAGTTTTTTTTTACCCCCATGTTTTTTATACAATGGGATTTGCAAGCACAAAAAAAAGAACAGTTTTAAGGTTCATTAGTTCGTTGGGGAAAGTGGGTACACAATGGCAAAGCATAGCAAGAGGGTAGAACGATTATTATTTTTATTCTACCCTCTTGCTTTATAGTTTCATCACAGCGGCGAACACGGCAAAGGGGACAGCCGTCTTTTTTAGTATGCTATAAAAGACATTTGTAAATATATGGAAAAGGTTATTCCTTTTTATCGTCATTCAACACACTACGTACAGTATCTTTACTATAGCCTGTATTCTTTGCTATTTTACGCAATGAAAGTTCCCCCTCTTTACGTTGCTTTTTTATAGTTTCACGAACATTAGCGGTGATTTTGCTTTTCCTACCGCCACGATACGGTGCTTTTATTCTTTTATGTAACCTCAAAGCCGTTACTATTGCATCTGCTTTATATATGCCATTACTTCCCAATCTGCAATGTGCACACCTCCAACGCAACTTCTCCAAAGTCATTTCGCCGTTTTCGTATTCTTCTATATAATTACATTTTTCGCAATGTTCGGTAATGTCATCTAACGGTTCAGTATCTATTCTTGACATTTTTTCACTTCCTTTTTGTCTGCTTTAGTATGCTATAGTAGACATTTGTAAATATATGGTAATCGTTAATCTTGCCCCTCTTTTCGCTTGAATATCCTATTCCATAGACTAACTTTTGCTTTATCTGCATTGTTGGCGTTCGCCTCACCGTCCGGCAATAGAAAAGCGGTCTTGTCTTGTTCTTGTTTAAGTAAAATTTGACTGTTGCGAGTAAGCTCCGTGAGCTTTTCCGATAACTCCGAAAGCCTTTCCGCTTGTTGTCTGCTATGCTCCCTCTCCGTTCGTAATTCTTTTTGTAGATTTTCAATTTGTGTAGTTAAAAAAGTTATTATTTCGCTTTCCGGCTGTTTATCATGGTTCAACTGTTGTTTAACAGGTGTTAAACTATCTGTTATCAACTTTTCGCCAATGTCTGTAAAATAGGTTATTCCATCTATTTTTGTTGTTAAACTCTCATCTGTATTTTTTTCGATTTTGTTTAACCTACGATAAACTGTTTGGACATTGACCCCTACTTCATCTGCTATTTGTTTTATCGTTTTCATTGAAATGCCCTCTTTAATTGGTAAATATATGGGAAAAATTATTTTTTTGTTATTTTTTAATAAATACTGAAAAATTTATACACAAAACGGAAAAATTTTTCCGTCAACTTTTTTACATGGCGATTTTATGCGGTATTGACATTTTTTTCTCTATAACTTGACTTTCAGTATATTTTCTGATATAATGATTTTACAATACATAACAGCGTAAAAAGTTAGCAAAAAACTCTTGCAGATTAATGTTTAGTAAATGTTCCCCAACACTAACTAAACTCCACAAGAGTTCTATGCAACACCCTACCAAGATGTTATCCCTCTGATAAAGGGATAATATATAAATGCACGTAAAGCACATTTTTGACTAATTCGTCTATTGGCATTATATCACAATATAGCATAAATGTCAAGTTATAAAGAATTTTTATTTTAACCCTAACCCACCCTCACCCAAATAGAAAAAATATTAGAAAGAATGGGGGTTATTAAGAGGGAGTGGATAGTTGACCCTAACCCAAAGGGTGAATATTAGTTTTAGTCAAATTTGTATAATATATGCGTTAGAGTTGTTGCATAGTTCAGCAGTATTTACTGTTGTGCTTTTTGCGACAACTCTTTTTGCGTTTGTATGGAAGTACAAAGGAGATGTTGACAAAATGGGCGAATATACGCCGGAGAAAAGGGAGAAACAAAAAGGCTATAACGACACATACAATGAAAAAATTAATAATAACCCATTATTAAAAAAAGAAAAGATGAAAAAACAAGTAGAAGCCAACGCAAGATACAATGCCAAAAAGACACCCGAACAAAAACAACGTGACCGTGAATATAACACAAATTATAAAAAGGCATTGAGAGCAAAAGAAGAAAATCAGGAAAAGCTATTATATTTTCTATACATGATGTTAGATATTAAGAAAAATGAAACAAACCCAAATTTTCAAAAGGCATTGAAAGCGGGACATCTAAAACAGTTTCAACAAAAAGTATCATGCGAGCAAGCGGAACAGATAGAGTTCTTCAAGTAAGAATGCGGTATATCACAAAAAATAAATAAGAAAATTTGCAGATTTTTGCAGATAAAAAAAAGAAGCCTATACAGGCGTAAAAGGAGTATAAAAAAATGAGTAGAACAGCCGAATTAATTAAAAACCCGCTAAACGAAGTAGAGGGAAAAGAAAAATCCCCCACCGTGACCGAAACGGTAGAGGAAAAGAAAATGAAAGACTTTAGTAAGAACAATATTAACTTATCTAATACCTCTATTATATCACAAGATATAGAAGAAGTCAAGGAGGTAAGCCAAAAAAGCGAAAATAATTTTACCGCCCCCGAAAATAACGAGGGCTTGAAGTCATGCAGTTTTCTCTGTAATGTTGATACTAAACCCTATGCAGACAAAGAAACCGCCAAGAGGGAAACACGAGGAATAGTAAGCCGTACCAAGTCAGAAAAGAGTATATTGACATTGACCGCCGAACGGTTAGCCGAAGCGGTAACCAAAGGGTATAGCTTTACCACGTCGGCACTAAACGGCACGGCTGAAAAAAACTTTATAAGTCAACAGCTTGCAGTCATAGACATTGACAATGACCGTGAGGACATACCATATATGACTGTAGAGGACACTATAAAGATATTGAATGAACACCGCATAGACTACGCTTTTATATATCCCTCTTTTAGTCATTCTACATTACACCCTAAATTCCGCATAGTGAATATTTTAGCCGAAGCCATAACAGACCCGCAGGAAGCAAAAAGGCTTAATCAGTATCTTATATCCCTCTTTCCGCAGGCTGATAGGGCTTGCCACAATTTAGACCGTTTCTATTACGGCACTTGCCACGGATTAGCGACAACGGTACATAACCGCACGGCAAGTATTACAGTTCCCGACAATTTCAAATGGGAAGAAAAAAAGGAGTCCAAGCCGACCGAGAATCAGACCCCCGACCAAACAGACACGCCGTTCGTCGGCGAGAACGACAACGAAGTTAAGCCAAAAAAGAGGAACGCAGGGCAAGCGGGAAAAATTGATTTAGGTCAAGCCTACAGAGATTTTAATTTACTGGAGTATGTAGAACAGACTACAGGCATTAAGGGAGTGCAACACGGTAAAGACGTTTTATTTAATCCATGCCCGCTATGCGGACACCAAGACGATTTTTATATTGATACTGAACGAAACCTTTTTAAGTGCCATAGCTCCAGTAACGGTAAGGGCGGTAACATTATAAATTACATCATGCAGAAGCGTAATTGCGATAGGAAAATAGCGAGGGAATTTTTCCTCTACAGTATATTAGGGCGTGACCGTCAAGCCGACAAAGAAGCGTTTAAGAGGGCTAAAAGGCAAGAAGAGATAGAAGCAGGAGAGGACGAAGAAGAAGAGCAATACGAAGAAATAACTATAGCGGGAGTACAAAGGCACTTACGTATAATAAAAGTTAAAGTAAAGTACAACAAGATAACCCGCAAGGTCGATATAAGAGGGCTTGACAAAAAGCACAGCCGGGAACATATGACAGACAGTT
>JALQSN010001016.1:0-13808 GCA_023690525.1 Holotrichia oblita
TTATTATTTGGTTCGGATTTGGGATACTTCCGAAAATAATAATAGTAGTGCTTGTCTGTTCCTTTCCGATTCTAACGGGCTTGTTTGAAGGCATAAAGTCTGCGCCTGCTGATTATTTAAATCTTATGAGAAGCTATAATGCGGGTTATCTTCAAACGCTTTTCCACGTTAAAATCCTCCTCCGTGCCTTCGCTGTTTTCAGGGCTGAAGATAGCGGGCGCGTACTGCGTAACAGGCGCGGTAATCGGTGAATGGCTCGGCGGCGATGTAGGACTCGGCGCGCTGATGATAAAATACAAGCAATCTTACAGCTATGACAAGATGTTTGTCGTCGTTTTAACAGTGTGCCTTTTGAGCGTTTCCTTTTACGGACTGATTTCCGTTGTCAGAAAAACTCTGCTGAAAAAATTTTAATTTAAATGTTTAAATGAAAGGTATTAACAACCATGAAAAGGATTTTGAGCGCAATTATCTTATCCGCATTACTTTTATCTTCTTTATTTTCTTTCGGATGTGAAAATAAAAAATCCGAGGACGAGCTTGTAATAATGCTTGACTGGTATATAAACACAAACCACGGCGGTCTTTATGTTGCATATGACAAAGGATATTTCAAGGACGAGGGTTTTGAGAACGTGAAATTCATAGAACCGGGAGAAAACATTGACGTAAACGGAATGATTACGCAGGGCGAAGCACAGTTCGGCATATCTTATCAAGAAACGGTTATGTTCGCAAGAACAGCGGAAAATCCGCAGTCTGTGATAGCGATTGCCGCAATTCTCGCGCATAACACTTCTGCGTTTGCCTCTCCCGTTGAAAAAAATATAGTTTCGCCCAAAGATTTTGAAGGCAAGATTTACGGCGGCTACGGTTCGCCCGTTGAGGAAGCTATGGTAAAATCAATGATGAGGAACGCGGGCGCGGACGAGAACAGTATTACTTTTGTCAATCTCGGCATGGGCGACTTCTTCTCCGCAGTTGAAGGCGATATAGATTTAAGTATGATATATTGCGGCTGGACGGGACTGGAAGCGAAAGAGCGCGGAATGGAACTGAACGAAATTATGATAAAGGACAACGACAAAAATCTTGATATTTACACTCCCGTTATAATTTCAAGCGAACAATATCTTAAAGATAACCCCGAAACGGCAAAAAAAATTCCTCAAAGCGGTTGAAAAGGGATATGAGTTCTGCCGTGAAAATCCGCAAGAAGCCGCGGATATACTTAAAAAATACGCACCCGAAACAGATGAAACCTCATGCTGAAATCGCTTGAATATCTGTCACAGTATTATAAAGACGAAGGACAGAAATTCGGCTATATGGAAAAAGACAGATGGGACGGCTTCTACGCGTTCTGCATAGAAAACGATATTATGCCCGAAGGTTTTGACGTAACAAAAGCGTTTACAAACGACTATTTGCCGAAGTAATAATTATGTATAAACTTGAATGTTCAAATATATCAAAATCTTTTGACGGGATAAAAATTCTTGAAGACATAAGCATTAACGTGCAGACCAATGAGGTTATTGCAATACTCGGAGTAAGCGGGAGCGGAAAAACAACGCTGTTTAACATAATTTCGGGGCTTATCGCTCCCGACAGCGGCAGAATTTTAATAGAGGACGCGGACTGCACCGCAAAAACGGGACGTTTGAGCTATATGCAGCAGGACGATTTGCTTCTGCCGTGGAAATCGGTTACGGAAAACGTAATTTTGCCCCTCACTTTAAAAGGCATGAAAAAAGCAGAGGCAAAACACTCCGTCGAAGAAAAACTGCGTAACTTCGGACTGTACGAATACAGAAACGCTTTACCCCGTCAAATTTCGGGAGGAATGGCAAAACGCGCATCACTCCTCCGTGCATATTGCGCTTCATCGGACATAATGCTGCTTGACGAGCCGTTTTCCTCGCTTGATATGGCAACGAAAATGGCAATGTACGAATGGCTGAAAGGCATGATAAAATCGCTTTCACTTTCCGTCCTAATTACGGGGGCAGGACGCGTTTGTACTTTTTAAAAAGTACCAAAACATCCTGTTGCGTTTGTGGACGGACAGAAGTGAACGCTAAATTGTTTCGTTACAAACTTTATACGTTATCACGAAAATCCGCCCCGGAAGGGGCGGATTTTATTTGTATAGGATTCTATAAGCTATAGAAAACGAACTTTAAGATAGACCAAGAGGTTTTTAGGAAAATGTATACTCTGCGGAGGGAACGTGTCAAACCTCACTGAAGGGAGTTCAACATTCTTGAAGTGGTACGACAATAATACTCTATGGAAAAAATATACATAGCAAAAGGAACGCGGAGTGCCGAGGGCGGCACTCCCTACGGTTGATTACACAATGTTTAATTTGCGTCCCTCCGCAAATAAAATCCGCCCCCCAACGGGGCGGATTTTCGTGAACGAGCGTATAAAATTTGTAACGTAACAGATTTGTGGTCACCCTTTTCCGTACACAAACGCAATAGGATGTTTTGGTACTTTTTAAAAAGTACAAACGTATCCTATCCCCCGAAGCCTTCGTCTATAAACATGGAGTTTATTTTTATGCCTCCCGACTGCGCCTGAATTACCGTGGAAAGTCCGATTGAAAGGCTCAGTGCAGCGAGGAATTTTTCTCCTCCCGAAAGACTTAATGCTTTTCTTCTTTCTCCCGACAAAGTGTCATATACTTCCAATTCAAGTCCTGCTTTTTTTGTGCTTCCCGTTGTTTCAAGAGTGCGGTATAGCTTGTATCTTCCGTTGTGAACATTTTCAAGCAGTCTGTTTGCCTCCTCTGTAACGGAAGAAAGCATTACTCCGAGAATATACCTTTGCAGTCCCACGCCTGAATCTCCTCGCAGTTGTCGGGCGAAACGCTGATTCGCGATTGTTTTTGAATAAAGATTGCTGTATTTCCCCATGCGTTCCGACAGAGATAAGCATAGTTTTTCAAGCTCATGCGCGTCTTTTTTCAAGACTGCGATTGCTGCGTGCAAATGTAAATTTTCGGATTCGGATTCTTCAAGGGCGTTTTTTAGAGCGGATATATTTGGCTTTTCTGTGTTTTTGAGTTTTAGTTTCATTTCTTCTTCGTTTTTGGACAGGATTGCGAAATTTGCTTCGTAAGCGGATATTTCGGCGTTTATTTTCTCTCTTTCTTCTATTGTGACAAGAAATTTTTTAAATTCCGCGAAATCGGCAAAGTTGTTTTCCGCAAGTTTTTTGTTGAAGTTTTCCATTTCCGCGTCATATGCTTTTTGCGCTTTCTCTGTTTCCGCGGTTAATATTTCAACTTTCGCGTTTAGGGCATTGAACTCTGCGTTTGTTTTATCGTTTTCTTCTTTGCGGTTTTTAAATTTTCTTCAAAATCCGTTATTTTTTTATACAGCGTTGAAATTTCTCTGTTTAACGCCGCCGAATCTTTTATATCGGGCATTGTATTTTGCAGAAGGTTTTCGTAATCTGACGCCGCTTTTTCCTTTTTTAAACGTATTTCAGTTATATTTTCCGTTTGTTTTTTCACTTTTTCTGATATTTCGTCAAATTCAGCCGCTTTATCGGAGTGCTTTTTTCTTATTATTTCCGCTTGCTGCTTTTTCGTGTCGATAATCTCTTTTGTTATGTTTTCGGGGGAGGTATTTATCGCGGGTTTCGGGTGTTCCATGCTTCCGCATACGGGGCAGGGTGTATCTTTTTTCAATTCCCTCGCGAGAATACCACTCATATTCGCTATGAACGCGTTGAAAATTTCCCTGTATTCTTCAAACAGTGCGTTTTCCCTGTTCGAGAGCGTTACTTTTTCCTCTCCGACAACTTGAAGCTTTTTTTGAGTGTTTGCCAGTTCTTTTAACTGCGCATTATATTCGCCGTCTGTTTCAAAGACGTTTTTTTATTTCTTCCGCTTTTTGGTAAATCGCAGTCATTTCTTTAAATTTTGAGAGCGTGATTTTATTTTCGTCGTTTTCTTCCTGCCTTGACGCAAGCAGTTTATATTTTTCATCCGATTTCGCGATTTTGCTTTTGCATAAAGCTATATCGTCTTTCAGCGCAAGCATTTCTGTGCGGCGTTTCGTTCTGTTTGTTCCCGCAAGTATCAGATTGTCATAGGCAGGTTTTATTGAATCCGCTTTTAACGCGTTTGCAAACGTAATTTTTAAATTTTTCATGGTTTCAGACTGTGCGGAAAGTTTCAGCAACGCTTCTCTGTTTTTCTCAAATGCGGCAAACTGTTCGTACAAGACATTTTTTTCTTCGTACTCTTTTTTCAGATTTATTATGGTTGCCGTAATTTCTTTATAATGGATTTCATTTAATTCAAGGTCATTCTTCTTAATTTCCGCAAGTTCCCTTAATCCGTCAACATCATCGCAGTTTTTTTCTTTAAGAATGCTGTCGATACTTGCCTTTTCTTCTTTAAGACCGGCGATTTCGGCGTTTACTTTTTCATTTATATAGTCCACGGTTTTGCTCCATATGTCCGCGCCGAAAAGACTTACGAGGATTTCCTCTTTTTCGTCTGATTTTGATACGAGAAGACGTTCAAACTGCCCCTGCGGAAGAATGACAACCTGCCTGAACTGTTCATATTTCAGTCCTATAAGTTCATTTGCCTTATTTTCAATATCGGACGCTTTCGGATTTTCGAAAAACGGAATAAATATCCCGTTTTCGTCCATGAAAAAAGCGTGGTTTGTCTGCTTGTGATTTTTTGCGGTGATTTTCAGCGTCCGTTGGAATTTATATGTTTTCCTCTTATTTCAAAATATATTCAACTGACGTTTCAATTTCGGTGAGCGCGTTCTGACAGCGCATATGCACTAATTCTCCGCGTCCTCCTCCGCTGCTTTTGCCGTAAAGGGCGTATGTTATTGCGTCAAGCAGCGCGGTTTTGCCCGAACCCGTTTCGCCGCAGATTAAAAACAGCTTCGCTTTTGACAACTCCGAAAATCCACAACCTGCTTTCCCGCGTAAGGACCGAACGCCTGAATTTCAAGATAAAGCGGCTTCAAGATAAATTCCCTCCCTTTTCGGCAAACTCAAGAGCCTCGCGGAAAAGATTTATTTGTTCCCCGTTCGGTTCATAATCAAGATTTTCCTCAAAAAAACGTTTCATCAATTCTTTGGGATTCAAATTTTTCATTTCCTCAACCGTAAGCGCAAGCTGGGAAATATCCGCTTCAATTTTTTTACCGTTTGCTTGAAAAAGATTCGGATAACAGCTTTTCAGCGTGTTAAGCGTTTCAATGGAAATATTTCTGTCGGTAATTTCAATTTTTATGTAATCGTCGCTGTAATCAATTTCAGACATAACCTTGTCATATGTACCCGTTATGATTTTCATACCGCGAAGGGGGACTATTTTTTCTTCCGAAAGGGTCATTGTTTCCGTATCTATAATCGTAAAGCTTTTTTCCTTAACAGCTTCGCTTGCGGAATATTTTAAAGGCGAACCGCTGTAACGTATTATCGGCGCGCCCGATTTTCCCCCTATTGTCTGCGGTCTGTGAAGATGACCGAGCGCAACATAGTCAAACCCTTCGAAAACGTCTTTGGACACCATTGACATTGCGCCAATCATCGCCGACCTGTCGCTGTCGGAAGAGCCGCGCCGCTTACGAAAGCGTGGGCTGCCAATATATTCTTTTTTGCTGTCCAGCCCTTTTCTGATTTCACCGCACACCGTTTTCATAGCGTCTTCATAGCTTTTTATCTCTGTGTCGGGATACATTGCCCGTATCTCCTCTCGATTAAAATAAGGAACAGAATAAAACGCCGTATCGCCTATAATTACAGGAGCAAAAACTTCTTCCGAGAATTTCCCCGTAATATGCAGACCTGCGGATTTCAGCAGTTCCCTGCACGCGGAAAAACGCGCCGCGCCGTCGTGATTGCCTGCGATTATAACCATTGGAGTTTTAAGCCGTCCGCATATTTCCGTAACCGCATTATTGTACAAGTTTATTGCTTCTCTATTCGAGATACTATTATCAAAAACATCGCCCGAAACGACAACCACATCAATCTTTTTTTCTTCAACTATCCTTATCAGCTCCTCAACAAAATATTGTTGGTCATCTTCAAGCGAAAGATTATTCAGCATTATTCCGAAATGCCAGTCCGACGTATGCAAAATACGCATTTTTTTTACTTCCTCCTTAGGTTGGTTTACGGGGTTTGGTTACGTTACGGGAGTTGGGTTACGTTATGGGGCGTTCTTTTGGCGGCAAAAAAGAACCAAAAAAACCATAATGGGTGAATACGTTGCAGAGTGTCATCAAAGTTGTTACGTTACAACTTTTTACCACCATGCACCGGAAAATCCGCCCGACGAATGGGCGGATTTTACACTGAACTTTGTTCAGTGGGTTAGAGAGCAAGGGTGCACATAATGTAGAAAGTGCGGATATTATTCAGTTGAGCGTTCAGCCAAACTGCGATACATCAACGCAAGACACAGCGTATATCCTATACAAAAAATATTATACTCAACAAATAACTTATAATACGTATGTTTGTCAGAACATAAAAGAATAATTGCTGCGGTGAAAAAGAGCAGTAACAGAAGAACGTCCGAAAATCAGTACAGGTAAACCTGATATTGCATACATTAAAATATCAGATTTCCAGTTTGATTTAATGTTAGTTTTAATAAAGTTCTTCATATCAATATTATTTTTAGATATTGACAGCTCAATCAATAACCTGTCCTGCCTTCTTGGCATCATAAAAAGCTTAAAATATGGAATATAAAAGAATAAAGTAGGTATCAAACATATTATCAAGCTGTTTATCTTTTTAACTATATCTACACTGTTGTCTAAAAAATTTCCTATTACAGCCAGAACAACAATAATAATTGTGCCGCAGACGAATAAAGTAAGAAGTGTCGATAAAATATATTGTGCAATTTTTATACGAATTGGTTTATTCATAAATATTCCTCCTGCGTATTACATAAATTTTCTGCGTTACATCATATTAAAATAATATCACAAAAACATAGAAAAAACAATAATTTTATGAAAACGACGCAAAAGAATTAGTAGGAATCCCTCTCCAAATAAAATCCGCCCCCCAACGGAGCGGATTTTATACTCTGCGGAGGGAACGTGATAGCGTATAAAATTTGTAAAATTTGCGGAGGGAACAAACAATTCAGCAGTCACTCTTTTCCATACATAAACGCAACAGGATGTTTTGGTACTTTTTTAAAAAGTACAAACGCGTCCAAACCCTCGTAAACCCCCCCGTCAGCACCCTCCCGCGTCTTAGCCAGCGTCTGTTTCGGAAACTGATAGGACGCCTTCGATTTTGCAGATATTTTTATTATCGACTGCTTGGGTATGGCTTCGGAGAGTAAGAAACAGTATTTGGTGTATTTTACGTTTTTTACCGTGATGTCACACGTTCTTTTTATTTTTGATTGAAATGATTTGAATGTTTCCTTTATGTTTTCCGATACTTCGGGGTTGCTTTCCGCTTCAACGTATAAATAGTGTACAATCATGTTGTGAGTCAAAAACTGTTCAAGACGGCGCATGAAAATAAGCACCGAGAATATAATCAGCGTTGCGACAATCGCTCCGAAATAAAATCCCGTGCCTGCCGCTATACCAACGCACGCTACCGCCCACAGACACGCCGCGGTCGTCAAACCTTTTATCGTGTTCCCGTGCTTTATGATTGTTCCCGCACCTAAGAAACCTATTCCGCTTATAATCTGCGCGCCCATACGCATAGGGTCTAAATTAACTATGGAAGAATAACGCAGAAATGTGTTTTCCGAGGTAATCATTATCAAAGCCGCCGCCGCGCATACTAAAATATGAGTTCTCAAGCCTGCGGGTCGCGTCGCGCTTTCTCTTTCGTAGCCTATGAACCCGCCGCACGTCACCGCCAGCACCAGACGTAACATATATTCCGCGTATATTGAATATTCCGCAAAAAAATCCGCTATAATACCACCCCCGATAAAATCTATGCAATATTCTTTATTTTATGCTGCATTTAAAGTTTTTAAGCAAAATACCGTAGGCAATACACAAAAATATCGATGAAACAAGAACACATACATCGGCGCAGGCAGAAAGAAGTCGCGCACTGCTTTCGTTGAAAACGCCGTTTCCTACAAAGAGTGGTCTGTTTCAAAAAGTTTTTTTATAGCCTCAAAAGTTTCATCATTTAAAATATGTTCTATTTTGCACGCGTCCACAGCAGCCACTTTTTCACTTACGCCTATGCTTATAAGCCAGTCGTAAAGCGTGGAATGGCGTTCGTAAATCTGTTCGGCGGCTTGTTCTCCTTTTGATGTGAGAGTAATATATCCGTCCCCGTCCATTTGAATCAGTTCGTCCTCGCGGAGTTTTTTCATCGCCACACTGACGCTTGGTTTTGAAAAGCCCATCTCTCCGACTATATCTATTGAGCGCACCATGCCTGTTTTTTTTGACAGCAAAAAAATGGTTTCCAAATAATCCTCCGCCGATGCCCTTATCTGCACTGAAATTGCCTCCCCGCAAAAATGTTAAAATGTTTATTTCCCTGTATTATATCATATATTCCCGTAAATTTCAACTGAAATTGTGAGAGTGACTTTCGAGCAAAGTATTATATAAATTCTTTCGCTTTTTCAAAGAGTGTTGGCAAAATTTGCGGGAATCGCATTTTTTCAGGGTATGTATCAAACGGTTTCACTTCCGCCATCTCAAAATTTGGTATCACACCGAGTTCCTCAATGTACGCCAAAAATACCTGTCCATTAGAAAAGCCTAAAGGATTATGCACAGAGTAATCAAAAATATGTTCAATATCGAATTTTAACGCGCCCGTTTCCTCATATAATTCGCGTTTTGCCGCTTCGAGCGGGGTTTCTCCCTGTTCTATATGCCCGCCCGCCGTTTCGTATACATTTCGTTCTTTTGCGCGGCAGTAAAGCCATTTGTCTTGATAACGTGCGAATATTACGACAAAACGCAATCCGTCAAGTTCGCCTTTCGGGAAAACACGCACATCCCAATCTTTGCGTTTATAGAACATCGTAGTCCAAACGCCGTAGCCGTTTCGCGTGTAGAAGTTGCGTACGGCGCCTGCGTCTTTCGTTGCGGAAGATATAAAAATATGCTGTACGCCGTTTGAGTACGCTTTTTCTTCTGTGAGCGACAGCAGTTTTTCGCCGATTCCGTGACTTCGGTATTCTTTGGCGATATATAAATCGTTCACTCGTAAAAAACTCGCGCCTTTCGGGAAAACATTGTATTCGTTGCCGTAAACGACTTCAGCAGTGACATACCCGACTGCTTTTTCATTGTCAAGAGCAATGTAAAAATATTCGTTTGCATAGCCCGAAATTTCTTCTTTGCTTTCGGAGATTATGCCGAACGTGATGTCTTCGTAAAACCAATTATTTTGCAGTGAAGATATATCGTCAAGATATTTTTCTTCAAAAAGAGTGTACGTAATATTCATAGTATGTTCTCCTCAATCCATTTTGCCGCGCCGTCGTCTTCGTTACTGCCGCAAATAAAATCGGCGGAGGTTTTAACTTCCTCAATAGCGTTCGCGACCGCGATTCCCGTGCCGCAGCCTTTCAGCATTTTAATATCGTTGTAATCGTCCCCGAACGCGGCAACTTCGGAGAGGGCGACTGAATAAAACTGTGCGGCTCTTTTTACCGCGAGAAATTTGTCAGCATTTTTGTTCATAATCATTCCGACTGTATTTTCCGACATTTCTATATACACATTGTCGGGCAGAATATCCGAAACCGCTTTGAGTTCATGTATTGAGGCGGCAGGCATAATTATTTTATCGGCAGACAGAGACGGCAAATCTGTGAAGTCAGTCTGTATTGATTCGACATTTTTCCATATCAAGGACGTGTCAAAATTACTGTAAAGCCTGTCGTCGATTTCAACGGAGATTTTCGCGGAAACATCGGCACGCAAAGCCGAAAATATTATATTTTCCGTTGTTTGCGGAGGAATACCGAACCGCATTATATTTTCTTCGCCTGTGTCGATAACCGCGCCGTTATGGTAAATCGCGCCGTCAAAAGGGATAATTTTAAGATAATCCGTTACGGCGCGTATGGGTCTTGCCGTCGCGAGCATTATTTTTATTCCCCTCTTTTGACAACGGGAAAAAACATTTGCGGTATAATCAGATATAGTTTTGTTTTTTCTTAACAGCGTTCCGTCAAGGTCTGTCACAATCATTTTTACATTCATAATAAATCACCTCCGTCATCTTTTCTGTACGTACCACGACGGCATATAATTTCTCATATTATTGAACCAGCGCAGTATATTTTCCATATGCTGCCGCCCGTCTTCGGGTTCGCCGCCGTCGTATTCGGACGTGTCGCACAATGCCGCCAACGCGTCATAAGCGAAGTAATACGTCTGCATTTGAAAAAAATTCTCGGACGGTCTGCCATTGCAATAGCCGTTAAACATTCCCGTGTAGAAATACGCGTCAATCTCTTTCCCCCATATTAACGAGCAAATTTCCCACCACGGGTCGCCGTATCCGAGGTTAAAATAATTAAAATCAATCACCGCGATTTCACCGTCGGGCGAAACTATCAGATTTGAAATGTTAAAGTCGCCGTGATTGAAAGTCTGTGGTCTTTCGTCAAGCAAATATTGGTTTTTTTGCAAATAATCAACGATTAAATCGCCGTTTTCGCATTTTTAAAGAGTGCGTTATAAAAATCAATACGTCCTTGTATTTTTCCGCGGAAACGTATTCCCCACGCTTCTGCGTTTTCGGGCGCGGGGAGTGTGTGCATTTTCTTTAAAATCCCGCTCGCCTTCAATCCGAGCGAGTACCGTTCCGATTCGGAGAGTTTTCGGCAGAAGCTCCTCCGCGTCCTCTCCTCGCACCATGCCAAAAGCAGATATACACTTTTGCCGCCGTCACAGAACCCGAAATCAACGGGACTTGAAAGGCGTATTCCGAGAGAGGAAGCGCGGTTGAGCTTATCATATTCAGCTTTTTTGCGTTCGTACTCCTCAATGCCCGCAATACGCAGAAGTAATTTTTCGCCGTTAGCTGTTTCAACGTAATATTTTTTATCGCCTGACAAGCCCTTGTATATGGGTTCGATTTTTACAAAGGTTTCATAATTTTTTATATCTTTCATTTCAAATATTCCTTAATATCCCCTGTGAATTGATTGCCGCACCTTGCCAGTTCTCAAATACGCGGTCAATCCCGTATTCAAAAGTGTGCCAGTTTTCGCGGGTGATTCCATAAGAGTCAACAGGGCAGACTAAAATTTCAACTTCGGGGAACGCAAGCTGATAAAGCATAAGACACCTTCTCGCGTGAAAAGATTTGCACACAATTATCGCCCTGCGGATAACAAGCCCGTATTTATCCGCGATTTCACGCGAGAAAAAAGCGTTATCTCTTGTATAACCCGATTTGTCTTCCGCATATATCAGGTCAAGCGGAACGCCGTTTTTTGTGAGAACGTCGGTGTAAAATTCACACTCTGTTTTATAGTCTTTATTGTATATTTCCTGCTTGATTTCACTCCGCCAAAACGGTTTGTCTTAACGCTTACACCGCCTGACGGGAGCAGTTTATCCGGCTATTCCTTCGGCGTACAGTTTCGCGGCGTGTTCGGGCAGTTCGGGGAGGAACTGCCGGGATAAAGATAATATCCGATTTTTGCGGCGAGTCCGATACAAATATAAAATTTGTAATATCCGCTATAATTCGATTTGTCATTTCAAACCCTCCAAAATATCAATAAGCTCTGCCCACTCATGGATATGTAAGTGCTTACATTCGGGAACTACTCCCTTTTCCCGTTCACTCCACGGATTTTCAATAACTTCATTTTCATACCATACGGGGAATATTCCGACAGCCCCGGAGCCTTCAACGTCCGCTTTTATATTGTCGCCGCAAAACCATACATTTTCTGCCTTCAGTCCCGCTTTTTTCAGCGCAAGTTCAAATAAAAGAGAACTCGGCTTGCGGAACATATACTCGCTTGAGGCAATTATAAATTCAAACTTGTTGTTTGGCAAAAGACGGTTTATTCTTTCCGTCAACGCTTCGCCCGAAAAACCGATGTTGCTGATAACGGCACTTCGGATTCCCCTTGAATTTATGTAGTCCAGCATTTTATCCGCGTTCGGCATTAACGCGCCGTAAGAGGTGTTGTCCCAAAATATTTTTTCCGCTTCTGAAAGGGAAACGGTCAGTTCAATTTCAAGATACTCATACAAAAAGCGTTGGAATTGCCGTTGGTGAAGTTCCAGTCCGTTTGCACGCGCAATGCTTATTTCCTCGAACAGTTTTGCGGAAAATTCGCTTGCCTGTTCTGCGGTAAGGTTGTTTTTGTTGCTTTTTATATACTCGAATAACGCTTTCTCTCCGCGCACTGTGTTAAAATCAGGTTCATGCAGCAGGGTGTTTCCATAATCAAAAATAATCATTTCAGGCAGTTTCATAATCCAGCCTCCCGTTAAATTTATATTGGTTTCAATAATTATATCATACTTTTAAAATAAAACATCGGAGAATTTACAAAAAACTGTTTAACTCCGAGTAAATATTGTGTATATTATATTAAATAAGTATACAGCAACACCGATTTTTAAGATTTGTTAAAGGTTCGTGTACTATAATAAAATTAAATTAGGCGTTAGGCGGAAAGACAGGGCGTACAATGCGGATATTACTTGTGGAAGACGAAAAGCATATGGTTGAGGCTCTCTCCCAGATTATGAAAAAAAACAATTACACAGTCGATTTGGCGCACGACGGAGAATACGGACTTGACTGCGCGCTGTCCTCAATCTACGACATAATTGTGCTTGACATCATGCTCCCGAAAATGAACGGGCTTGACGTATTGAAAGCCTTGCGTAAAGAAAATATCACCGTCCCGTAATACTTCTCACGGCAAAAGGGGAAACGGAGGATAAAGTCACGGGGCTTGACTGCGGCGCGGACGATTATCTCGCGAAGCCGTTCAAGACGGATGAGCTTCTCGCCAGACTTCGCGCTCTCGGACGAAGACGGGGAGAATTTATAAATAACGGCATCCTCTCTTTCAGGGATATTGAGCTTAACCCGCACACACTCGACCTCTACTGCGGAGGCAACTCATACAGGCTTACATTAAAGGAGAGCCAACTTCTTGAACTGCTCATGGATATGAAAGGAATGGTAGTGTCAAAAAACGCCATAATCGAAAAATTGTGGGGGTTTGACGGAGAAGGAGAAGACAACAACGTGGAAGTGTACATCTCATTTCTCCGAAAGAAGCTGCTTGCCCTCAAATCGCAGACAACCATACAAACCATGCGCGGAATGGGCTACTCGCTGAAATGATTACGAGGGGTTAGGATACGACGGGGTTTTAGAGGGCGTTCTTTTTTTGGGAAAAAAGAACCAAAAAAAAAACCATATAGGGTAAACAGACAGAAGTGCGGCGAGAAATTTTTACGTTACAACTTTTTTACGCTTTATCCAAAATCCGCTCGGACGAATGAGCGGATTTTCAGTAAGAGCGGTGAGTGGTGAAAAGTAAAATTCAATTTTCAAACAACCGAAAGGAGGATAGTTATGTTCAAAAAATTAAGAAACAAATTCATAATCCTTAATATGTCAATTATATCGGTTGTTATGCTCGCTGCCTTCGCCGTGATTTACATTATGACGTACACGAACATAAAAAGTGCGAACGTGGAAAAACTGCAAAACCTTTCATCGGAAGGGCGAATAATAAGGCAGTCTTTGGTTGCGGACGGGGAAATGGGGGGAGACGTAAACGTCATCGCGGC
>JALQSN010001017.1:0-13616 GCA_023690525.1 Holotrichia oblita
AAATTTTCCGGAGCTGATAAATAAAGCACTATAGTATCACCTTCGTTAACTACCGATCCTGACGGAGGATATTGAGCAATTACCTTATTAGAAGGCGGTTGCGGTGTGGCAGTAGGAGACTCTGATGACGATCCTGTATTATTATCTTCATTTTCATTATTTTCTGTTTCACTTATTTTCTTCGATTCCGGTTTTAGTTTTGCAGAACTGATACTTGATTCTGCCTGGGATTTTGTCATACCCACATAATTACCGACATGTATACCGCCGGGAGACGGACCTTTTGATCTATATACATATACTATATCGCCGCTGTTTACATTTTCTCCTGCAGAAGGCCTTGTACAGATAACATGTTCTTCGGGAATGTTTGAATTATATATATCTATATATTCAACAAATAACCCAAGGCTTTTAAGGGCTCTTTCAACAAACCGGTAATCTTTTGCTTCGATACTTTCACCATTTTTCTCAGGTGAATAATCCATCAGTGAGAAATCTTTTGTTCCATAACTTACCCAAAAAGTTATTGTGTTCTTTTCATCCTTATTACCCGGTTTTATATAGCTTCCTTTTTCAGGAGTCTGGGATATAATCTTTCCCTTTTCAACAGCCTCGCTTGAAGCTGGCATGAGTTCAACTTTTATTCCCAATTGGCCGAGACTTGCTGCTGTTTCTTCATAATTCCTCCCTATAAAATCCATTACTTCATATTCTGCTGTACAGAAATCCGAAATTGAACCGGACACACTTCCCAGTGATATGCTGAAAACAGTAATCGCAAGTACCAGCGAAACTGCCAAAACAGCAACCATCGGTGAATTATTTCTGAATAAATCGGAAATTGAAGTTTTTTCCCTTGCTTGAGGTCTCACTGGTTTTTCTTCATTTCCGCCGGAATTTCGCGGCAACTGATCCTGAACCTTTATAACAGCATTTTCGGATGAATAATTAAGATGCTCGTTTGGTAAAAGCAATATAACCTGCAATGAGGACATCATGTCGCTGGCAGATTGGTATCTTTCGTCAGGATTCTTCATTGTCGCTCTCACAACAAAGTCACTTACTCCGACAGGTACAGCCGGATTGATCAGGTGCGGCGGTCTAAGCGGCTCCTTAATATTCTTCATTGCAACAACAACAGACGTATCACCGTCAAAAGGCACATGCCCTATAAGCATTTCAAATAAAGTAATTCCGATAGAATACAAATCCGCTCTCTCATCAAATGGTCTTCCCTTTGCCTGCTCCGGTGAAATATAATGAACGGACCCTATATTAATATCCGACACATCTCTTGTATTACCCGAAACTACCCTGGCTATTCCGAAATCAGCTACCTTCGCTACCCCATCATAAGTAAGCATAATATTATGCGGTTTAATATCACGGTGTATAATATTGTTCTTATGTGCAACTTCCATAGCCGATAGTATCTGTTTTGTTATTGATAACGCATCTTTCCATTTTAAATATTTTTTCTTATCTATTAAATCTTTCAGTGTAATTCCCTCAATAAGTTCCATTACAATAAAAAATAAATTTCTATCATATCCCGCATCGTATATTGAAACTATATTAGGATGTGTTATGCTGGCTGCAGACATAGCCTCATAACTGAATCTCTGAACAAAATCCTTGTTATCGGTAAATTCGGTTTTTAAAATTTTAACTGCCACATACCTGTTTAATCTTATATCCATAGCTTTATATACGAAAGCCATTCCGCCTGAACCTATTTCTTCAATTAATTTATATCTGCTGACAAGAACTGTATTTATAAAATCATGTTTCATTAGAACCCCTCTATGGTTATTATTTTAATAAAATGACGATAACTGTTATATTATCGTAGCCGCCCCTGCTGTTAGCTTCTTTTAAAAGTATTTCACAAATAGTCTCCGCATTACCGCCACTTAAAAAAATATTCAAAATTTCATTTTCATCAATTAAGTTAGTCAAACCGTCAGAACACAATATAATAGCATCGGAATCCTCAATATCTATTATATCCACATCGGTAACTACACTGTCTTCCACGCCTATCGCACGTGTTATCATATTCCTGTCGGGATGGGTTTTGGCATTTTCTCTTGTAATAGAACCTTTTCTTACAAGCTCTTCAACATATGAATGATCTGTGGTAAGCTGTCTGATATTCCCGTTTTCCAGTAAATATGCCCTACTGTCACCCACATGTGAAATACAGGCTTTTTTATCCCATATAGCAGCCATGACAACCGTAGTCCCCATGCCTTTCATACCAGAGTTGCATCTCGCCAGTGATACAACATCGTAATTTGCGTTTTCAATAGCTTCGGAGGAAAGCTCTCTTATTGTTTCATCCGATAAATCACCGTTATTTGACTCCGAAAATCCGGATACTTTCGAAAGAATGCTTTCAACAGTTATCTTACTTGCAACTTCACCGGCATTATGTCCTCCCATACCGTCCGCAAGAACAAATAAAGATAAATTGCTGTCCTGCTTAATATAACAGCCGCAATAGTCCTCGTTAAGTTTTCTGTGCTGTCCGATATCACTCTTTAATGCAAAATCCATGTTGCCTCCAAGTCGAATTTACTTTATTTATATTTTCAATAATATTTCGTCTAAGTAATATTTAACTTTTTTCGATAATGTTTCGCCTTAGCTGACCGCAAGCTGCGTTTATGTCACTTCCAAGTGCTCTTCTTACTGTGGTCTCAATTCCAAATCCCTTCAATATACCGATAAATTTCTGAACGGCTTTTACGCTGCTTCTTTTAAATCCTGTACCTTCAACAGTATTCACAGGAATAAGATTGACATGACACAACATACCCTTTAACAACCTTCCCAATTCACCGGCGTTTTCCCCAGTATCGTTTACATTAGCTATCAGTGCATACTCGAAGGTAATTCTGCGTCCTGTTTCTTTACTATATATCTTACATACTTCTATTAATTTGTCAATAGAATGCATCCTGTTTATAGGCATTATACTGCTCCTGTCTTCATCTCTTGACGAATGGAGCGATACCGATAAAGTAAGCTGAAAGCCTTCTTTAATGAGATCATATATCTTCGGCACAATACCTGATGTTGACAGCGAAAAATGCCTTCCACCTATACCAAGTCCTCTTTCATCATTAGCGCATCTCAGAAATTTTACAACATTATCATAGTTGTCAAGGGGCTCTCCGATCCCCATAAGAACTACATTTGATATATTTCTTCCTGAATCTTTTGCAGCTGTTATTATCTGCCCCAGCATTTCTCCCGAAGACAGATTTCTTATAAACCCTGAAATAGACGAGGCACAAAAAGTACATCCCATCTTACATCCAACCTGTGTAGAAATGCATATACTTGTTCCGTGTTTATATTCCATCAATACACTTTCTATTATATTACCGTCATGCAGTTTAAAAACATATTTAACAGTATCATCTTTCTGAGAAACCAATTTTGTTTCAATATCAAGAAAACCTGTATATAAATCTTCCCTGTTTAATTTCATTCTCAGGTCTTTTGATAAATTTGTCATTTCATCGAAATTTTCCGCTCCTTTAATGACCCATTCATATATTTGTTTTGCCCTGAATTTCGGAAGCCGCATTGAGACTATGTATTCTTCCAGTTCTTCAAAAGTAAAATCCATTAAATTAACCAATATTAATTTCTCCTTTTTAATTTTGAGATAAAAAACCCGTCGGTGCCATATTCCTGAGGGTATATTTCCTTACTGACTTCAAGTTTATAATCACTATTTTCATTTAAAAACTTTTCAGTCCGGACAATATTTTCTTTCTTCAGGACACTGCATGTGCTGTACACCAAAGTACCCCCCGGTTTAACATATCTTCCGGCATTTTTCAATATAAGATATTGAGTTTCTGAAAGCTCTTCAATTTCCTTTTGAGTCCTGTTAAGTTTTATTTCAGGCCTGTTTCTGATTATTCCTGTACCTGAGCATGGAACATCTGCCAGTACACGGTCAAAACTGTTTTCATATTCTTTAATAAATACCGACGCGTCTTTCAGAACAGGTTGAATTATAGTTATACCCAGCCTACGCGCCGTTTCAGAAATTTTGTCCAGTTTATGCTGAAAAATATCTCCGGCTGTTATTCTGCCCCTGTTTTTCATTATTTCTGCAATATGTGTGGTCTTGCCGCCTGGTGCACTGCATAAATCAAGGATATTTTCTCCGGGTCTGGGATCAAGTATCTTTGCTGTAAGCATGGAACTTTCACCCTGAACATAAAAAAGCCCATCATTAAATTGTTTCAAGTCAGTTATTGACGCCGCTTTATTAAGAATAATGCCATCTTCTGCCATTTTACTCAATGATGCGTCAACACCGCTTGCTTTGAGACTTGCCAGCAGATCTTCCCTGCTTATCTTCAAAGTATTTACCCTTATTGAAACATACGGAACAGACATATTTGATTTCATCATTTTTTCTGTAAAATCAATACCAAAATCATTTATAAACATTCCGGTCATCCATGAATAGTATCCGTACTTCTCTGAAATTGACGGAAAAATCAATGAATCAATACTTCCTTCCGTGTGCCTTATTATATTTCTGAGTATCCCGTTGACAAAAGCCTTGCTCCCGCCATGTCCGTATTTTTCAGAAAGCTTTACGCTTTCGTTGCATACAGCGGATTCAGGCACTCTGTCCATGAAAAATATCTGATATAAACTCATTCTAAGTATTATAAGTATCCATTTCGACAGCTTTTTTAGTTTTAATTTTGAATAACATGAAATAACGTAATCGAATGTTAATGTATATTTTAAAGTACCGTAAACGATATCGGTTATAAAAGCTTTATCAACCGGGTTTAATAATTTATTTTTATTTAAGGCTGAAGATAAAGCAATATTAGAATATGCTTTATCTTCATATACTTCATAAAGTATTTTTAATGCAGTTTCTCTGGATTTATCAACGTTTACCATTTTTTTGTCTTTCGGAAACAATTAGTATCAGCCTCATAAGATTAGCCAGCGCAGCTATCATTGAGGCGACATATGTGAGTGCGGCAGCTGTCAGTACTTTCTTTACACCGGAAAGCTCTTCCCTTGTAAAAGTACCCATATTATCCAGAATGGCCACTGCCCTTCTGCTGGCATTAAATTCTACAGGCAGAGTAACAATTGTGAAAATAAATGCAAGCGAATATAACGCAATCCCAAGTGTTATAAGCAAATCACCGGTTCCTGTGCTGAAAAGCATACCTATAACAGCCAAAAACAAACCAAGCTGTGAGCCGATATTTACTGCCGGTACCATAACACTTCTCAGCTTTACGGGAAAATATCCGTTCTTAAACTGTACGGCATGCCCCGCTTCGTGTGCTGCCACACCTATTGCTGCGATAGTATTTTTCCCTGCGGTTGACTGTGAAAGATTAAGCGTTTTGTTTGACGGATTGTAATGATCCGTCAGATCACCTTTTACAGTTCCGATATTTACGTCATATATACTATTTTCACGCAAAATTCTTTCAACAATATAGTTCGAATCAACTTTTGATGCAACATGCTTTTTATTGTACTTGTTAAATGTCAACCTCACGTTTGCGCTTGCGATCATTGAAATTATCAATGCAGGCACTATCAGTACCAGATACCAATAATCCATAAAATAAAACGGCATATTTATACCTCCTTCGTCGAGGATCTCTCCTCTTCCCTAAAAGACCTTCCAGTTTTCCGAGGACACTTTGTTTACACTACCCCTGATGCAGGTTTTAAAATAGTTCCTTCTTTGATTTCATGGCCTTTTATATATTCCTTGACAGGCATTCTCTTTGACGAATCAAATTGAACTTCTTTTATCAATATTCTGCCGTCAGCCGCCGATACCAAAATTCCTTCATCACTGACTTTAAGTATTGTCCCGGGCACAATTCCGGGAGTCATTTCTTCCGGGTTCCCCGATTCAATTACTCTTGTGGCATAAATTCTCATACGCCGGTCTTCATAATATGTGTAAGCTACCGGCCATGGATTTGTGCCCCGTACAAGATTGTGTATTTCCCGGGCAAGACTGTCCCAGTTAATATGACCGGTATTTTTTTCAATCATAGGAGCATAAGTTGCCTGGCTGTCGTCCTGTTTTCTCCTTGTTATAGTTCCGTTTTTCAATTTTATCAGTGTTCCGGTCAGTGTTTCGGCTCCTAACAGCGACATGGCTTCACTCAATTCGCCTACAGTAAGATCATCATCTATATCATATTCGGCAATATCTATTATATCACCTGTATCCATACCGATATCAGTAAACATTGTTGTTATGCCCGTTTTCTTTTCACCGTTAATTATTACCCTCCATAAAGGAGCCGCTCCCCTGTATTCGGGCAATAAAGACGCATGAACGTTTATACATCCCAGAGTAGCTGCCTTCAGCGCAGATTCTGAAAGTATTTTTCCGTAAGCCACAGTGACGATGAGATCAGCTTTGCATGATATAAGCTTTTCTGTAAATTCATTATTTTTCACCTTTTCCGGCTGAAAAATCTCAATACCATATGATAACGCCGCTTCTTTGACCGGAGACATTGCAACCTTATTGCCCCTGCCTTTAGGTTTGTCCGGCTGAGTAACAACAAGACATACATCATATCCGTTTTCTACCAATACTTTCAAAGACGGTACCGCAAAATCCGGCGTACCCATAAAAATAATTCTCACTCGTCGAAATCTCCTTTTAATGTACTGCTTCAAAATTTATAGCTTTATCCTTGTATAAAATGCCGTCCAGGTGATCAATTTCGTGGCACATTGCTATTGCCTGATAACCCGTCGCCGTATAGTTTACAGTTTCGCCTTTCCTGTTCAGAGCTTTTATCTTGACCTTTGCCGGCCGCTCCACATCACCAAATACACCGGGAATGCTAAGACATCCTTCCTGTGATATCTGTGATCCCGACTGGCTCTTGATTTCCGGATTAATCAGCTCTATAAGGCCTTCTCCGACATCTATTACAACAATTCTTTTCAATATTCCAATCTGAGGTGCTGCAAGCCCCACTCCGTTTGCATTATACATTGTTTCAGCCATATCATCCAGAAGTGCGCAGACTCTTTCGTCAATCTTTACTACCGGCCGGCATATTTTTCTCAAAGCCGGATCACCTTCTTTTCGTATTTCTCTTAATGCCATTTTGCATGTCTCCTTAAACCATTCAAAAGCTATATTTAAATCATAATAAGTCACTTAATTATAACACTTTTTTATAACATATTCATAGGATTAATGTCTATAGATGGACATGAAATATTTTTAAAAAATTTTTTATCCGCAAGTTCCAGACAGTTTGTACATAAATCAATCAGTTTTTCCTGATTCCTGCATTTTAAAATAAGTCTCCACCTGTATTTTCCATTAATTTTACTCATAGGAAACCTTGCAGGGATGAGAATCTGAACATCAGCATTTTGTATATCTGAAACCAGCCTGCAAAGAAACTCTTTTAAGTAAACGGTTACATCATAGACATGTTTGTCATCCTCTCCGCTTAAACCTACTACAGCCATATTCGTAAACGGAGGAAAATCCAGCTGCTTTCTCACAAAAGTCTCACTGGTATAAAAATGCCTGTAATCCTGATGCGAAGCAGAAATAATCGTATAATCATCTATGTTTCCGGCCTGTATGACTACCCTTCCGCGGTCCCTGCTTCTTCCCGACCTTCCTGCTGCCTGGGTAATCAGCTGGAAAGTTCTCTCAGATGCCCTGAAATCTTCAAGATTAAGGCCTGAATCCGCCGATAATATTCCTACCAATGTGACTTTTTCAAAATCATGGCCTTTGGCAATCATTTGAGTGCCAATCAGGACATCAATCCTTTCATTAACAAAACGTGAAAGAATGTCTTCATGTGAATTTCTTCCTTTAGTTGTATCCATATCCATTCTTATTATGCTTGCACCAGGAAACATTTTATTAAGTTCTTTTTCAGCTTTCTGTGTTCCCGTTCCTGTTTGTTTAATATCTTCGCAGCCGCACTCCGGACATATTTTCTTCACTTTCTCAGTATATCCGCAGTAATGGCAAATCACGCGCTCGTTTGACATATGATACGTCATAAAAGTATTACAATCCGGGCATTTAGGTGAATAATTGCAATTTTTGCAGGAAACCGCCGATGAATACCCCCTTTTATTGATAAGAATCATAGTCTGCTCTTTATTTATCAGATTCCTCTCAAGCTCCCGGCAAAAAACATCTGAGAATATTCCTTTATTTCCGTTTTCGTATTCCTGTTTCATGTCAACCAGCATAACTTCCGGCATTTCAACTCCTGAAGCTCTCTGTTTAAGTTTAATATAGCCTATCTGTTTTGTCTGAACCCTATATGAAGTCTCAACCGAAGGTGTCGCCGAACCATATATTAAAAGCGCATTGTTATATCTGCACCTGAACGCCGCAATCTCCGATGCATGGTATTTCGGAGTATTTTCCGATTTATATGTTCCTTCATGTTCTTCATCAATTATTATCACACCGATATTTGAAAAGGGTGCAAACACTGCGGACCGGGCACCAACAACTAATTTTACTTTTCCTTCTTTTATCAGCTGCCACTGATCAAATCTTGCCCTTGCTGTAAGCCTTGAATGAAGTATCGCCACATTATTTCCGAAACGACCCTTAAAACGCTGATTCATCTGTGGTGTAAGGGATATTTCCGGCACCAGAACAATAGCCTGTTTACCCTGTGATATGACTTCATTAATAACATTCAGATATATCTCTGTTTTACCGCTCCCTGTAACTCCGTGCAGAAGGTATTCGGCAAACTCACCTGAATTCAGAGCACTTTTTAGTTCATCCACAGCATTTTGCTGCTCCTCGGTAAGTTTCTTTGGCTCCAGATATTCCTGATATTTTATTCCTTCTTTAATTTCCAATTCTTTTTCAACTTTATCTATTGTTATATATTTATTTTTACTCAGGGTATTGAGTATTGCCGGACTTATTGAAAAACGTGTTAAAAGCTCACCGACTTCTGTTTCACCATTCTCGCTCAGATACTCAAGTATATCTATCTGATATATTTTTTTGATGCTTCCGTTTTGTATGAGCTTTGACAATTCATCCGCAGTAACCGCAAGTCCGGCTCTCCTGACTTTTTTTGCAGATACTTCATCATTTCCGGGGGCAGTCATATTTTTCAGCGCGGCGGCTCTTGAACAGAAATAACGGCGGCTCATCCAGTTTGCCAGTGCCAGAAATTCGCGGCTTATATCTTTTGATTGATTTTTATTACCTGAAAAAATGTATTTTAAAGAGTCTACCGGATATTTGCCCATATATTTTTCCGGTTCTAATATTTCACGCACATAAGCGTCCACTAATCTGTCCGACTTACCGAACGGTATCTTAACAAGACTTCCCCCTGTTAAATCCGAAGCCAACTCATCATCTGCCTTATAACTATATTCGGTATCAAAAGCTTTTGTACTTTTCTTAAGAACAACGTTGATTATTTTCACTTTTTTTATTGCTCCCTTGTTTACTAATTAGTAACAATTAATTTACTCATATGATATAATATCACACTTGATAAAAGTGGTAAATTATAGTATTATATATTTACAATAGCATTCAATCTAAATTACAGGAGGCTGATTCAAATGATTAAAGTACTTTATGGTAAAAAAGGTATGGGCAAAACTAAAATTATGCTTGATACCGCAAACAGTACTGTACAGGAAAGTACAGGAAATGTTATTTATATCGATGACAGCAATGAGTTGATGACAAAATTGTCCCATGACATAAGATTTGTAAATGTTCTCGATTATCCGGTTCACGGCTCCCATGAATTTCTCGGTTTTATATGCGGTATCGCATCTCAGGATTATGATCTCCACCACTTATTTATTGACGGTTTAACTTATATCGTTAAAGAAGATATCAGCGATATGGAAAATTTCTTTATAGGCGCAAAGAAGATATCTGAACTCTGCAATTTTGATTTATTTATCAGTATTAACGGGGATGAAAATAATGTTCCTGAATTTATTAAAGAATTTCTGTAATATTCATTGTGCAATATTAGAACGCTTTACTAAATAATATTTTCAGAAGGCGGCACAGTTATCATTTTGTGCCGCCTTTTTTATTACACTGATACATCTGCTAAAATCAATTAATGTTTATTATTCTACAATGTCAGATACTTATATAGCTTTGTAAAAACTTCGTCAGTATCAAGCGGTTTACCTACATGGTCATTCATACCCGAAGCCAGACACTTTTCAACATCCTCCTTAAAGACATTAGCGGTCATGGCAACAATAGGAATCTTCTTTGCTTTCTGATTATTTTGTGACCTTATAATTCTGGTTGCTTCAAATCCATCCATTTCGGGCATTTGCAAATCCATAAATATCATATCATATTTATCAGGATTTTCATTAAACATCCTGACTGCTTCCACTCCATTTTCAGCACAATCAATATCCAGCATAGAAGATTCAAGAAGAGCGAGTACAATTTCCCTGTTAATTTCGACATCCTCAACCAGCAATATACAATGACTTTCAAAACAATCATTAACATGAGATATTTCTGAAACGGAACTGTTATATGTATTTCCGGTATCAAGACATTCGTTTATGCATTCGGCTATATCTGTGGCAAACAGAGGTTTTTGCAGGAATTTATCAACACCGGCTTTCATCATTTCCTTCAATAAGATTCCATTCAGTTGCTGAAATCATAATAACAACCGATTTGCTGTCTTTATTTCTCTTTATGTGCTTTGAGAGTTCTATACCATCCATACCAGGCATTTTCCAGTCAATGAAATATATATCATATGCACCTTTTTTCTCAGTAAGCGAAATAGCTTCCTGCGCGTTCAAAGCCGTATCACATTCAATACCAAAACGCTGTGTCACATGATAAAAATATTCCAGTATATCAGGAGAATCATCCACAGTAAGTACTTTTACATTATTCAGATTAACATCCGGACTTAATAAGGTCTGCTGTTTTTCCGCCGCAGCCATAACTTTTACTGTAAAGATAAATGTTGACCCCTTTTCAAGTTCAGAATCAATCCATATATCTCCTTCCATCATTTCTACAATTCTTTTTGAGATTACCAGCCCAAGTCCGGTACCTCCATATTTGCGTGTAGTACTGTTTTCAGCCTGTTCAAAAGAAGTAAACAGACGTGACTGCTGTTCCTTTACTAATTCCTATTCCGTTATCCGCGACTTCAATTTTCAGGTAATAAGCATCTCCTTCCTGTTTCAGCAAATACGCTGAAAGATTAATCGAACCATAATCCTGGGTAAATTTAACGGCATTGCTCAAAAGATTAGTAATTACCTGAGCAAATCTTTGATCATCACCGTAAAGAGTATGCGGAATATTCGGGTCAATAAATAACTTAAATTTCTGCTGCTTTTCTTCGACGCGGAAATTAATAACATTTATTACTTTTTGAATCATTTTTTCAAAAACAAATTCAGACGGCGATAATTCAAACTTGTTTGCTTCTATTTTTGACATGTCAAGTATATCATTTATAACCCCAAGTAAATGTGTTGAAGCATCTTCAATTTTATTTAAAGCATAATCTTTTTTTTCAAGGTCAGATCTGGATTTACCTATTGAAGTCATTCCTATAATAGCGTTCATTGGGGTACGCATTTCATGACTCATGTTAGACAAAAATTCACTTTTCGCCCGGCTTGCCTGCTCAGCTTTCTCTCTGGCATTCTGAATTTCCGTAACATCGATAGTTACAATAATATAACCGATTTTCTGACCATTTTTATCCAGAAGATAGTTGGCGGTACCTCTAAAATAGAATCCGCTGTATTTCTGGTAGTAAACCTCCGCCTCCCGATTCTCTTTGAAAGCTTTTATAGGACAGTATTCAGAGTCGGCAGGGTAAATACTGTTTTCTCTGTACGGTTTTCCAATAATATCCTGTAATTCTTTTTTGATATATTTCAATCCCAGTTCATTCATATAAATGATATTGAGATCCATATCTGTAATAGCAAGCGGATTGTTTACGCTGTTTACAATGCTGTCCGCCATTTCGTCAAACGAATCCGCCAAAGTTCCGAATTCATCTTTGGCATCTGTATTGAATCTGAATTGCCGTTCACCTTCCCTGAACCTCGTTATTCCTTTGATAAGGTCAGTAATTCTGTTTGTCAGGGAGGACGCGATCCAAATGCAACCAGTACCACTAAAACAATTAAAAATGCTGTAGTTACTATCAGGGTTGTAAATGTTTCTTTAAGACTGTCATCAGTTGCTTCACTGAGTTTTCTTTCTGTATCGCTGGCAGGACGTGTAAAATCTTCAAGACCCGCTCCGATAGCTACAAAACCAAAACCGCGTTTTGAATATCCGTTTTCTTCTGACGGAGCATATTGACCTGTATAGTATGGAATAGCACCTGCGGTCGTTAATTTATAAAGTCCGCTCCAAAGGATATAAAATGACCCTGAACCACCGTCTTTTGTAAGATCCATCCAGCCTGTACACTGCGGAGCGTTATTCAGATAACGCCCGTCCAGCCCTACAAGTCCTGCTTTTGTAAGTTCAGACGCCGGCTTTTTACTTCTTGACTGGTTGTCAAATACCGGCCAGTTTTTAATAAATTCAGTCCATTTTTCAATCCCGCTTTCCTTCCATGCATTATATATCGACTCTTCCAGCCATGGAACCTGAGGGTCACCGGTTTCGGGATCATACCCTGCAATGGAATGGTGCCTTGGGTGGCAGATACTGCGGCAGTTGTAGTCCCAGATAAAAGCATAATTTCCTTCAAAGGCGCTTGGTAATTCTGTATAACGTTCATTCATAGGTGTTATATGATCAACAAATTCCATAATATGGTCATGGTTCAATGCAAATGTAACATAACCTATGATATTTCCGTCTTTACCTGTAACCGGAGTAGCCCATCTTACAATTCCTTCAAAACGCTTTCCGTTAGGATTTTCTTTCCCGCATATGCCTGCTGTTCAGGATCATAATTGATATCGTATCCTCTTTCTTCCTCAGCTGCCAATACTGTTTCCGGTACATACATGCCTATGTAGTTTGTTCCTACGCTGGCACCTATTACATCTGATACATATATCTCTCCCGGCTTCAAATTCTGCAGGTTTGAAAAATATGTTTCTGCCTTTATGTAAGTATTTTCTTTCAAAGAAACATTCTTTTTTTCTGTGTTTAACGGATAATTGATCTTAGTGGAGCCGGGTGATACATATTTAATTTGCTCATTTCCTTCAAGATCAATAAAAGTGATTTCATCATAAAGCGGCACATCTATATATTCCAAAGTATCCGGCTGACGGTAGTGAAAGCCGTTTTTATCATCATTTTCCGGATTCGTTGAAATACCCCCGGTTCCTTCCGGAACTGTTTTCTCAGTTGTTACCCATGATTTCCGGTCTTCCGCCAAGACCCATTCACTTTTCACTACAAGCTGTCCCATACTTTCCAGTCCAAATTGCCTGTATATTTCCAATGACGGCTCAAAACCGGCAAGATATCTTATATCATCATCACGCTCATACAAGAAATCTGCTACCTTTTTTGCCGCATCAGTTTTGTCATTCTCTCAATA
>JALQSN010001018.1:0-13572 GCA_023690525.1 Holotrichia oblita
CAGTACGACTTCGGGAGAAAGTTATCACTGACTAAACTGGCGCCGAAAAACATCTGAAAATTATTTAGGGAAGTGTAGGATGACCGGTAGGTGGCGTAACTTTGCATGAAAAATTTAAATCATTATTTTATACAAAATTTACCAACCTAAGATCAATCACAAATATGAAAATCATAATTTTGTGAAAATTGCGCATATTTTACACTGGATAAATTTTTCGTATTTTGTCAAAAAAGGGGAAGGAGGAGACGAAACGTTATTTTGAAGGAACGGTTAATAACTCCGGTTCTGTTGAACCGAATTTTGCAAACTTAGTCTCCTTGAAGTCAGCATTACTCATCCAATCTAATGCTTAACAGTTCGAACCAATGTTATACGTGACGAGCACGCTAGAGGGCGCTGTTTAATTTCTTTGGGAAAGTTTTTTGTGGAAAGTATTAAATGAAAACATTTTTCACTACAGATTAAAAACGTAGGCTAAATTACCAACAAATCAGCGAAAATCGGGTATTGCTATCTTTTACCTATCTGAAGATATCTTGGGAAACGTGTGAACAATCAGAATTTCTTCGATAAATTTAAATCACTCTATTTCCTCTGAACGGAATTTACCAAATTTGATCTTATTAGTGATTCAAATTGTTTGATATTATTTTTCCATCACCACTAGAGCGCGTTAAGATAATTTAAATATGTAAATTTTGTGATTTTTGACAAATTTTTCTTCTAGTATTTTCTTATTCGACATTCAACAGTATACATGTCGTAAACGTTTTTTAAGAGCGAATCTTGGTGACAAAGTACAACTACAGTACGTGCAGAAAAAAAAATCCAGATATATACGTTTTTATACCAAATTTATTCTCATATCATTATTCCCTATGTATGTACGAAACATAGTACAAAATAATATTTATATATACATAAATGTTATATGTAATTTAATGTTTGCGTGTCGATAAATATTCATTTAAATTTGACTAAAAAATTATTCGTTATTTGCGATTAAATTGAAAAATGTACTTGTGTCAATGAGTATTTGTTATTTAGAAGGAAATTTGCCCAACACTACAACTCATATACAAAATAATAACATGTGGTTTTAGGCAAAAGATGACGATATTGGTATTAATGCTGAACTCGCTTACTATGTGACTGATGCTGGTGTGACAATTCACTCCAGTACCGGAATAATTTATCCAACTGACAGTATGCCTGATGAGGATTTCACATTTACCGTAACAGCAACAGATAGAAACGGTGAAGGTTTACCATCGAGCAATACATTGCAAGTACAGGTATGTTGCCATTTATATCCAGTACGAACATGATCATGGTCATATAATCCTTCGTTAGAGGAAAACGATAGAGATATAAACAAGACTATCGGAGTCAAGGTGTCACGTCTAGCGTTAGATTGGATTTGCTTTTTCTAAAGTAATTATCTCTTTATCGTTATTTTCTTCCCTCTCACATAATACAATCGATCCTCCCACACTGTATTTATCCTACTTATCCTTTAAGCAACCACCTTGGCCATACTAGGTCATACTATAGATGGTTCGATTAACTCAGAAAATAATACAGGTGAGCACATACAGACGTCCCAATTATAATTCAAAATATCAGTATCTGAGTAAGTGTTGAAGTTCTATTACGTAATGAAATCAGTACTAATTGTCGCTGGTTCATAAACAGGATATACAGAAAAGTAGGTTTGTTCATTAATCATAATATTTTTTGGGCTAAAATAATGGAATTTTCCATATATCACATTCCACATTCTATTTGAATGCCTTGTTTTCAATATAGGAGGTGTCAAAGTTGACTTTAAAAAGTATATTTACTCCAGCATTTTTTGAGATATCTTTTTCGAAATTTGGTTTAGATTTTACGCTTTTCTAAATATACTTTCTATGTGATTACTAGCTAAATAACTCAAAGAACCAAAAGAAACAATAGGGGATGTGGTACCCTTCGACTCCCATTTTTATCTAGCTAACGGTTATAGACTTCGCACCCATCTCTTTTAGTAAATTGATGACATATCGAACTTTCTAGGATCTAATTAAATTTTTGATTCTTCCTTTACAGAATAATCTTACTTATTTAACTCCTGTTACGATTTCTTAAGAATTCTATTTATATTATTTTTATCAAGACACTATCTATCTACAAATTTGATATATTAATAAATATACTTTTTTTAAACTTAACTTTGAAATCCTATAGGTATATTAAAAAAAATCGTCCGAATAGAATGTGACACAAGGAAAATCCTATTATTTTAGCTCAAAGTATACATGGCTGACGGATTAACCAACTCTTTTGTAACACCCTGTAGATATTGAAGATTTTCTTATTGCTGCTGATGCTAAAATCTCTTACTGAATTGTGGTGCTCGTTATTACCCCTTACCGTTCACGTATGAACTTCTCGCCATTGATAATTTGTTTTCTAAAACCAACTTCTCGTATCCACTGCATATAAAAACCGCAGTATCGAAAAATCATCTAAGGAAGGACCAATCATGTTTCAGACAAAGAACAAATGTTGCTTACGAAAATTCTGCAGAAGAGTGGAGAAAGATTTACAATTGAATCATTTTGATTAATAAGAAGACATATAAAAACACAACGATATAGGTTCGATGATATCAAGATCTGAGTCTCTGTTATTCGTCGACGGTACATATATACAATATAAAATAAAATAAAATAAAACAAAATGAAAAGAAGAATACAAAAATTTATATACAACTTACTCGTCGACGTTTCGCCACTAATGTAAGTGGCTTCTTCAGGAGGTCAACCACGCTAGAGGCGAAAACCTTCTGACCTTAATGCGTTCTGAGGATCTTTGAGCTTGGATAGAAGTGCTAATAGGGACCAATCATCTTCAGACAAAGTGTTGGCGAGTTCTAAATGAAGGGAAAGAAGATACAAGATCTAATTCGCGACGGCAATATTTGATACGTTGCGGATGAGTGCTAAGCTGGCTCGTCTTAAGATACTTTGAGATACTGAAGTGCTGATGTGGTGAGAAAGTTTGAAGAATTTTGGGACAACTTGATGGTCGCGACAGCGAGACAAGAAGGCAAGGGTACACAGAAGGGTAGATAGTTTGAGGCGTAGCTTAGAAAAGGTTTGGGTTTTACGGAAAATTTCCTCCCCATGGAGGTTTGTTAAATGATATCGAAGACTTCCACGGTCTGAGTCTCTGTTATGAGGGCTTCCGGGTTTTGACCGCGTCATAGTAAAGTACATATATACAATATAAAATAAAATAAAATAAAACAAAATGAAAAGAAAAATACAAAAATATATATACAACTTACTCAAACTCGTTTCGTCACTAATGTAAGTGGCTTCTTCAAGAGCAAAACTAGGTGAGGGGAGCCAGAAGGTCACGATAACTCGACGTGTCAACCACGCTAGATGCGAAAACCTTCTGAAGGTTTTCGCCTCTAGCGTGGTTGACACGTCGGAACCCGGAAGCCCTCATAACGGATATAGGTTCGACTTACGGTCTTGTAGACTTCTATGAAAGCTTATAACAACGCCGAGTATGAACAAGGAGATGGACTAAATCCCACTAAATTGAATAGGGTATAACAAATTTGCAAAAAAAAAAATCATTTGGCATCAAGATATACATATGTAGGCAACAGTGGTACAAAACGTGATGTGCACTTAAATCGTTAAAAAAAACGTTCAGATATGAATTTCAGACAAAACAAAGAAAGTTGAATAAAACAATTAGTGAAGAAAAAAATAGCAATAGAATGTGTTAACAAAATGAAAGCATAATGAAGAAGCAAATCAAACTATTGCAAAATGAAATTAAAGTGACTTACGAATCATTGCTACTTCATAAAATGTTTTACTGCATTTGATATTTCTTGTAAAACGCTGAGAGTTAATTAGAAATTCCTATTGCTAAATATACTTATGTATATGTGACCAAGAGCTTAAGAGATTTTATGATTAGATCGAACAATGTGACTACACGTAGATTACGAACTATTTTACATAATAATTCTCACTTTTTAATGGTAGCCTTGTCAAATCAACTTAGGCGAACAAGAAATTGATGATCACGAAAAAGGCATTAGATGATCTACGAACGCTTGTCGTGATGCTATTTACATCAGTATGGTAGTCCAGAAACTCTGATATCGGCTGTCGACTATCAGTATTGTTAGTAGGCACACAGTGCAGGTTCTTGCAAAAAAGAAGGTTTTCGACGTGGATGATTTAGTGTCTTCTATATTGTGCTCAGAAACACGTTACTCATAATTTAATGCCATAAAAAATTAATATGAAGGGACAGAATAAGAAGTGTAACACTCTTACAACTGTTACAAGCGAACCCTTTGGAGAGAAATAAGAAGGAATCCCTGTATTAGCTTGACGGTCTTTACCGAATCAAAGACAACGCAAATTGTAAATGAGCGTGTAAAGCGAGAGTAAAACGAGATAATATAAGAAGATCTATAGCGATGAGGAAGTCATTATGCTCCTGTACATAAATTTCCCTGTTTAAATATTATATTAAATATAATTTATGAAGTGTACGTTAATATTTTTAATAAATCCTGTGGCAAAAAGAAAGATTTGTCAGTAGTCTGACCAAATCTAGTATTTCACAAGATATTGTTATTGTGTTACGTTCAAAGAATGCATCTCACATAAATGAGTAAATATGTGATTCTCTGAAGATGTGGTACAATAAATAGAATATACTAAATTTTATTTCATAAAAAATATATAAAATAAACAAATATAAAATTATAATATATTATTTGTATCGGCGCTACTAACCAACTAAGAAATTATTCGCATTCAAAGAAAAATGGTGTTGTCTTAAATGCAAAGTACTACTCATGTTTTTCAACGAAAGTATCCTTCATTATACATACATTCATATATTTTTATTTGTATTTTAACTAAAAAATAAACGCATATATTTTACTTACTCTAGGTTAAAATTTTGAAACAAGAACACATCAGCATATTAACAATTGAGAATGCCTTCTTAGAAGATATAGATGACAAAATTTTAGAACTGAATACCAAAGCTGGTGTAAACATTAAACAATTGGAGGCATCCGTCTTACCAAGTACAACCACCCGGCAGCTGAGGGCTGAAGAAAAATACTACTTGATTGTAACCGCTTATGCTCTAGACAGTTCTAATGCTTTGGTTACAACCGAACAGTTGCAGGAGTAAGTCTTTAGTGCAAACGTAAAGCATATCTTTAATTAAAACACTTTCTAGAGCATTAGCTAACGTTCAAGGATTATCAGTTGTAAAACTGTTTGAAGTTGATAGTAGTAATAATGATAGTAGTAGCAGCAATGTAGGATTAATTGCTGCAGTTTCTATACTAGGTGTAGTTTTATTATTGGTATTGATTGCGTTCCTGCTATTTTATTACTTTAGGTTGAGGTAAGAATTAATTCAACTTAATAATATAAATGCTTTACTAAATACTTTAATAATACGGTGTATTATTAACGTATAATAGTTTAATATGCTAATTTATTTTTAGGAAAAGCAAACCTTATGACCAAATGGAAGAAGAAAATGCTGCTTCTGCCGGTCCTTCTACTCCACCACAATATCAAAAAAATATAGTAACGACCAGAAGGTACAATGAGTATAATAATAAATTTTGTGTTAATTAACATTGTTTACTATTGTAGTAGTAGCAAATTAAGTCATCTGGGTCACGATATTGAAAAAATGGAAAGGCGACCTACTGGTATCTTAATAACGGGCCCAGTTGGAGCTCCAGCTAATGACAGCCCACCAGTTAGTCCGCCTAAAGAACGTAGGAAATCTGTTGTTTTTAACGCTAACGTAGAACAAATTAACATCGACACATCAAGGGATAGTGATGATGGACTAGAAAGCAGTAAATTGTAGATAGACAGATAAATAATATGATATTTTTAGAATTGTTAATATGATACAAATATACTTAATCTCTTTGTCTCTATTTATTCAAAATATTTATGTAATACTATTACAATATACTATAATATAATACTGTAATATGTCCTAGATAAAATATATTAAGTGCTGTAAATATATTATATAATATTAAACAAAATTGTATGCTAAGAATACAAAATTTCAAATGTGTACAAGTACAATAATCTAATCTTAACGCAGCAATACCTTGAGCCACGATTTTGGTGGCGGCATTGATTATTGAATAAAGTGTTGACTATTAAAAAATATTGAAGTGAGTTTGCTAATCTCTACGAATATGAATTGTCAAAGCAATTGAGGCAGAAAGATAAACCAGGCAGAAATGATTGTCTCACTAATACCAAACTCAAACAGATAAACACTCCAGGAAGAATGGATATATGCATGTTGCAGTCTTCTATGAGTATCTTTCAATTTCAAATTTTATTTCTAATGCGTTTATAAGTAAAAGAGTTTAAAGAAATCCGAAAGATATAAGATTGAGTAGTACTAGATCGTAGCATATACGTTTTCTCGTCCCTAATCTTATTCGAAGGCTTTGTTGCTTAGAAAACAATACACATACAGTGAAATACATTTAACACAAAACTGACCTGATCGAAATATTTTTTCGTGTTAAAAGATTTTCGTGTTAAAGGATATTACAAAAAGTGTATATGTACACTCGGTTCATTTAGAATTGACTCAAACTGCCATAAAACCTGTTAAAGGTATGCTTTATTGCGGCACTCGAATGCAAAGCAGTAATAGTATGGTCAACTGTATGTAAATTACTACGTATATAAATTACTATTTATGTATATACAATATATTTTTCTATTAAATCCAGTTTCATATGAGTAGGAAAACTAAGCGACTCCTACGCCACTTTAAACCCGCGGGGCATGCACCGCTAATTACTTTCATTTTCTAATTAGGCTTTGTAATTGACGGAATTCCGCTAGGAATGTTGATATTTTGGCCCTGAAATGGTTTCACTCGCATTATGTAGGTAATTATTTTAAAAATTTTGGGAAATTTTACATAATATTTTACTCTAAGTAATTAATGTTCTTATTAAAAAAAATATTTTACCTTCTAAATACCAAAGCAAATATTCGGAATTTTTGACACTCACAGTTCTACACCATTTTAAATCTAAGAATCTAAGAAATACATTATACATGGACACAGCTAGCCTGAAACGTAGTTCAATCTAGGATTTTATAACATTTTAAATTTAATGAATTTATAAACAAAAGTAAACGCTAAACTTATAAGAGAAATTCCAGACAGTTTCTTTTCGCAGGCTCTCTGACATCATTCTTTAATTTTAAATATCAACCTATTATACCAAAGTTACAAGCATACAGTTTTCGCTGCAAAACTCACTTCTATTTTCATGTTTCTTTTTATTTTTCCTACCGTACCATAAATTGTCCCAAATACGGAAAAAATCGTATATATCTAATTCGTTCTTCTAAGAACTTAATTTTTACGTCACAGCTTTAGCAATGAAAAATCGCATATAAGCAAATGTAAAATAATGTTCGATATTAGTGTCTCCTGCACTTAGGTAAGCATTCGTATTTTGCTTAATATTTATTATATTTTAATATTTGATGTGTCTTATTTTAGTACCTATTTGTTAATTCCTTGCCACTTAGATCATTTTTATATTTTGGTGAGTGTTTTGTTTTATTGTTATATGTTTTATTATTTAATATGTTTAATATCTTGTTTAATATATGCGTGTTTTAGTCGAAAATGGTGTCCGAACTATATGGTGTATATGATTTTGTATTTGGGCATCTGAATATTCCCGAGTACATAATACAAAAAATATATTCATCGAAGTTACACAGAAGAGATTTGGAATTTCTGGCCGCCTTTGCGTGCCAGAACGAGAAATACTTTACGTTCGAAGATTTAATTGAAGTACTGGAGGAGTGTAATCCCTATTTTAATGAAGAAACGCGTCATGTAATTCGCAATGAGTTTAACTGGCTGCGAGATCCATGCAGCGACGTCCCCGGAATGACATACATGTACGATATAGCCACTAGAAGCGTTTTATCGTTAGATGGTAATATTCCGAAACAAAACGGCAATATAGTTTGGGAACCACCACATGAAAACCCAATACTTAGCAACGAAGAGGAGTGTGATTGTATGGAATGTGACAGAGGTTACGTATATTTTGGAAAAGACAAATGCTCATATATTATGGATAATTTGCAGTAAATTATATGTATTGTTGTATAATAAAACATTTTGCTACTTTACAATGTTTATTTATTACTAATGTTACAAGTTATCACCTATTAAATAATTCAATAAAACGTCAACATTATGCTGCGTACACATACTTAATTTATTATTATGGAAAAAGCAAGCAGAGTTAGTTTTGTTTAAATTTGGTACATTTTGTAGATACTCTAAATTAATAATATCTAAATCTACATATTTACTTAAATAATCGGCCTTTTGATGACCCTTTACGTATATCGTATCGTAAGATTTACAAATATCAGTTAAGATATGTACAATATTGTTTAAGTCTACGTATCCGTCACTATAATTAATATTCAAATAATTCCTCTCCAACCATCGTATTTCCTTTTTCTGTTGTCGTTCTAACCGATGGAAAGGTGTTGCTGGTTTAAACAAAAGGTGTATTGAACGTTTCCCATCTGATATAGTCATCTCTTTAGGTATAAAGTCTCGATTAACAAAACCTTGTATGTCTACGACAATAAACGACTCGAAATGTTTCCTATACACTTTTTGACGATGTGTTTCGGAGAGAACTGGTTTCAATATTTTTGCACAGTTTCTTATACGACGCTGGAACTTTATTCGATCAGCAGCGTAAAACATCCATTCGGAATGTCTATCTTCCTCATCTGACCACATGTGTATTGTTGGAGTATTCGTGAATGAAACATTCATGTTTACATTATTTTCTTAACAGTACCCTGGATAGGTTCGTACTCAAACACACAATCATGTAAAATGAGACAGTATGCCACTGTGTCTGCGCTAAATGCTACCTTTGATATCATTTCCAGTTTTATATCTACAGTACTGGATTTTACGGCTTCATTTTGTGCTGAACAATCAATTATAAAGACTGAACATTTGTTAAGTTTTGAGTAACTCATCAAAGGTTCGCTAGGTTTCCCGTAATAACTTGGTTTGAAAGATGTATACATTCGGTATGCTCTAGCATAACGTTTTTCCGACATATCTATATTCATATCACTGTATGGATAATTTTCCGAATTCAGGTATAATTTCATATTTGTAATGCTACAGTGGTCGAACATGGAAGCATCCGCTTTATAGTTATCTTTTTTACCCTTTTGAAACGCAACAAGAACATAGCGGGGCTTTTCCAGGTTATTACTTGATTTTATCGGCCATATGTCTGTTGTTGTAGCACGTAAGGATGGTAGCTCATACAAATCCCATTTACGGAACGGAATTGATATTGCTTTGCTGTTTTGAACAACGTCCAACAGCTTGAAGCGGATTTCATCATTAACGCTTACATGTGGAACATGCCATTCGATTTTAGTAACTTCAATCGATGCTTTTTTCGTACCCGTAACCTCTTCAGAATTCTTATAACAATTCTCATTCGTTCTGCTCCTGACAAGTATTAATTCTTGACTAACGTTAATTAGGATACGATTATAATCTTCGAAAAAACCCATTAAAAACTTCATTGGAATACATGCGTTGAACTTAGTCTTAGATAATGTAGGCTGTGCATTTACAAATGAGGAAAGATGCTATTACCTGCGAAAAACAACTCATCAGTCAATCTTCATACTTCCTCAACAAAAGCGGTTCCAAGTGGCTTACCGTAGGACGAAGTCCAGCTGCCGGATTCATTCCAATTGTACAAATCAAATCTGTGAACGCATGCATTTTCTTCACACAAGAAGAATGGGAAGAATTCTGCAAAACCGAAGGCTGCAGTTCTTATCGCGACATTCAAGTTATCAGTCTCAAAAGTAGAGGGCAGCAAATTGTTTTAACAACGGAGACATACAATAACATATATCATCTTCAAGAATTAATCAATCAGAAAATTAGTGTATTGACCAGTTCTGACTTTGTATCATTTTAAAATCTTGTACGAAAATGTATGGTGATTTATATTCTAATATTATAACGTTATTAGCTACTCACATAAATTCACAGAACACCATGTATATGTTAGAAGTTTTGTATATAACTTATAATACTGTATTTCTTGATTTTGAAATTATGAACTGTTGTTAAACCCCTGACTAGGTTTTTTTACAAAGTTTTTCCCGTCCTCGAACAGAATTGTTGGGGTTAATATGTTTGTTTTTTAATAAAATTATTTTTATTAAATCTCATGTTTTTTTTAATTTACATACAAATGAGAATAGTATAGTAATATAAACGTAACATAAGCCATTTACACTCAGTATGAATGAGAAGAACAGATTGAAGATATGCAGAAGTTGAAAACGCATACCTACTTATACTAACGGGATAAGTAAATATAAAAGAGTTGCAATGGACGACAATCAGTAAACATTTCGAAAAAAATTTCTGTTTTTATAAGAAAATATACTTAAATATTAAAACCAAGCATTCTGATTCATGTTAATTATATGCTATTTAGATTTCAAAGATGCTATTGTGACTATAGTATATAATATTCTGTAGGATCAAATATATCATGATACATATTGTTGCTGATCGTGTTCGATTTCGTCATCGAATTCAAAACAATACAATAAATTTTAGAACCGATACTATGCAAACAACATAGAAAAATATCTAGGCCGCTAGGACTATCATTTAATATAATCGTTAAACAAATATGTAAAATATTTAGTTTAATTTTGAAATTATGAACTGTTGTAATACCTCTGATTAGGTTTTACAAAGTTTTTCCCTAGTCCTCGAACAGAATTGTTGAGGTTTATGTATATATTTTTTAAATATATTTCCTTGTAAGAGCATATGTTTTCGTTAAACTTTACTATTCGTCATCAGAAGCGACACATAAAAAACCTATAGAATCAGTATGGATCGAGAAGAGCTATGAATAAGATTAGAACAGCATATTGAAGAATTGCAAGAATTTAAAGGATACATCAAAGTATGTACTTATACTAACAAAAAAGTTAAAGAAAGTAAAAATGAATAAAGAGAATAAGTCATCATGGAGATTACGGATGAAAAGATTGAAGCAGTTTTAACAAAGATTGATGCAGATTGTAGGAGATTGGATGGTATAAGCGAGTATATTATTCCTTCTTTACCCACATACATTTTAAAAACAAAAGTGAATAAGATTTCCCTAGAGCAGAAATGGCATTTATTATCGCATAAAAAAGGGTTGCACTTGAAGATTATCTTCCCTGCCACAAGCATTATAATACTTTGGTGATGAAAGATCACGTCGATGCTCCACCACCATCCCGAAGAAATTGTTACGGTTGCAAGAAGCTTTGTCCTGATATTTAATGCATATATTTATTATATCTAAATAAAATGCAAGTTATATAATATTTTTGTTTTATTAAAAAATCGTTTACAAAACTCATACATTTACAATATTTCATTTTTATTAATCCAACTGTTCTGAGTATTATCAAAACCGAGCCATTTAACGTATACTTACTAATACTAACATTATCACCAACTTTAAACGTATGTTTTCCCATAACTTTAATGCTACTGTATACTGTACACAAAAGATGTTCTGCTAGCATCAAAATTACAACTTGGCACCCATTAAAGAATCCAACACATTAATATACAAAAACGTTCATAATTGAAGTATATTTTTATTAGAAGATATACGTGATTTTTATAATAGGTAGTCTAACAAATTTCTACATTACGTGGTACACTTACTTAATTTATTTTTACTATGAACAAAGTAAAGAAAATTGGTTTTGACTAAATTAGGTGCATTGGTAAGGTGCTCTAAATTAACAATAGGTTAATCTTCATATTTGCTTAAAAATCGGCATTTTGGTGACCCTTTACACATATTTTATCGTAAGATTTACAGATATCATTCTAGATTTTTCCAATATTTTTTAAGCCTACGTATCCATCATTATAATTAATATTCAAATAATTCCTCTCCAACCATCGTATACCTAGGTTAGTGATACCTGGTAAATATCCTGCATTTTAATCATATATATACATGCGATTAAAATTATTATAAATAAAACATGTTTCATTCATAATGTAGTAAATAGACGAGAATCTGAAAGATTGATTAGTTGTAACACCGACACTGCCACCACAGACACAGTTGTAACGATGGCGCTTTTAGAATTGATAAGGGAAGCATATTACGGGTCTTTGCCTGAGCTAATTGCTGGTTTTTTGACCTATAAAATAAACCCTACAATGCATTTGTATGTCAAAATATGTTTCTTATGTTAAAAGCTGTAGAGAAATATAGTGGGCGAGCGAAGAATCGTTTGTATTCGAACGATAGATATAGACCAGCTGTTGAAGCTATAAAGCTATATAGCTATATAAGCTATATAAGCTTCTCGTAAATCCCTGACCGACCTGTAATTTTTTATTCTTATCTTTTTAAATTTATGGTAATTGCGTCTGCCTTTATTTGACAAGAGAATAAATTATACCTGTACAATTTCTAAACAACTTCTAATTGTTCTGAAATTGTGCGAAAAAGTCAACACGATACCTAATCGATACGATCGAACACCTTCTAAACAACTTCTGGTCCACTTCTAAACAACTTATGAGAAACTTCTAATTAACTTCTCTCTCTTCTGAACAACTTCTGATCAACTTCTCGTCCACTTCCGGTTTACTTCTGACCTATTTAAGCATAGATTCAGCTGTAATAGATCAGTTGCTAGCGTTATTCTATGTAGTACAAACACAGCTTAGACCTCGAATCTCGCGTATTATATGAGATGGAGCAAGTTGAATATGATACGGCATATGGACCGAAATATATTGATGGAAAATGTATGATGGGTGATAAAGAACTGGTTTTAAGCAAAGATGAAATATTTATAGGCGGGAAGACGTTTCAGAGGTCAGAGGGCCTACACGAATTAATATTTACTAGAAATCCCCAAAATTTTACATTATTGGACCAGCAAATCTATAAACATCTACTTGAATTATGTGGCGTTCACAGAAATAAACGAGGCTATCTGAATCACCAGGCCGATAAAGTTAAGTTTTCACGGATAATTAAACCACTGTTTAAAAATAAGACCAACCCGAAAATAAAACTACCTAAGCCGCAAGTCAAGGAGGAGGATACGCCAGTCAAATACACCGGTCAAATGGACAGATGTAGATATGTTGAGATTAGAGAACAGTGTGAATAAAAGAAACGTTATAATAGATGAATTACGGGTCGTCGCGTCGATGTTATATACTAGAATACATTCATTTATGATATATAATTTATAATACAGGTACAATAAATAATACATACTACCTTTAACATATTTTATTTGTTTTTGATTACTCCGTTGATGTATAGAGTCGGACATAAAACTCTGACGGCTTTGATCAGGTATGGAACGGCTT
>JALQSN010001019.1:0-13555 GCA_023690525.1 Holotrichia oblita
ATGCACAAGACACTGTGTCACAATAAAACAAAATTGTAAAAATAAAAATAAGCTTTTTTGTACTCGCTTATCAAAACCTGTCATTTCACGATTCGATTTGCGTGCGTAAAAAGTCACTTTAAACACGAGTGCGTAAAAGTAAAGTTGGTACTTACTGGAACTTGACTAATTTAGTGACATTTTAAAATCATAAATCCCTCACCTTAATAATATGGTCATAAACGATAACGTATTTAACAATATGTATTATTATTATAGTTCTCAAAACAAAAAATATTGTACAAACTTCGTGCGTGAAACATTTCGCGAATTCGTGCCCATAAAGCACTCGCCTCCGGCTCGCGCTTTAAACTGATCACTCATTCGCGAAATATGATTTCACGCACTTGGTTCGTAAATAACTATTTTAGTATGCATGCATCATAAACCAATTAAAACACACTCATAAGCGTGCAAAATCGGGTCTTTTTCGCACGGCGTGCGTATAAAGGTTGCTTGGTAACAGCCAATCCCAAGCGTTTAATAGTCCAGTGAAATGTCAGGAAATGTCAAATGACATATAGGTACATACATGTCATGTATTGAAATTATTGATTTGATTTCTTCTATAATTAAAATTATTGTTGCATTTATACTAAAAAATATCGTATGACACTCGTGTATAATTAGCTTTTAAAGCACTCGTAACGTTAAAGCCACTCCGCTTCGCGTCGTGGCTTTAAACTCGTTACTCGTGCTTTAAAAGCTTGATTATGCACTAGTGTCATAATATACTATATTATGCTCACGAATGAAAATAATAACTCACATGATAACCATCACCTTTCTCAACTCTCTGATTTGCTACTAATTTCATTCTAAACTATTTCAAATTGTTCTAAACCAACATACACAAATTTAATATAACTTACTAATGCACTAACTACTAATCATGTTATCTGTCAAACAATGCACAAAACTCTATTCTCTCATAGTTAACCTAGTGATTTCATTAATTTGATTTGCTACAGTGTTATATAATATTATATACTTCCAACTTTTACAGATTGTTTTATATCTCTGCTTTTTTTCTAATTGCCTCCACTCATCTTATTATCTCATGCAGGGATGTATCCATAACAGTTGCTGGCTACTACCGTTGATTGAAGGAATACATAAAGATGCGCAACCTATGACAGTTGACAGAAATTTCAGATCCCATCCAATGCAAATCTCCATTTGATGGGATCTGAAATTTCTGTCAACTGTCATAGGTTGCACATCTACTACTCACGAACTTCTCGCTGGTTAAAGATATTGTTACCTGGACGTAGTTCACTGAGTTCATTGACCCGTTGCAGTACTTTTTTAATTTCTCCCGACTATTAACAAGCTTTGCTTTGCATCCATCACCAGATACTTTGGTTTAAGAATACTCCAAAATGGTCTCTCTCCAAATGGAATATTATTATTACGTTATGGCTAACCATGACGAACATCATTACATTCTTCGCCACTCCACAGCTGAAATAACTAGATCTTCATTAATGGCATCTACTAACTTTTTTCCTTTCGTTGCCGTAATAACAAAATAAACCATCAGCTAAGTATCAGCGTGCCTATGGTATGAGAATTTGGATCACGAGTTAAAACATTTATTATTGGAACTTGTATTTCGATCCTTACCAAGTACCTATACATATTCAAGATCAAAATGATATTATAGTAACCTTAATAATCTTCAATTAATCTTGGTAACTTGGGTGATGATGCGTCCAATGGTCTCTTAGTAAACACAAAAGTGATCTATTTGGATTTATTTTTGAACACTATAAGGCGTTTATAGTGCCTCTCCAACTCTGTTAGGAAATGCCTTTAAAGAAATAGGCGACCTTACATCTACTGACATCATTACATTCTTGCGATTGAAATAAGCAAAACTTGGAGCACAGGCTACCAATTCGTTCAGGCTCTCACATTTCTTTGATTTCTATTTACAATAATTTAGTTAATATAATATTATAATTATCGAAATTTTCTTGAATGTCCTTTTTTCATGGCAACCGAAAAACCGAATATTTTGATGATCTAGTTTTATTACACTAAATTCAAATAATAATCTCTTATGAATATTTAATTTTTAAAAGCCTTGACATTATAGCATTTGAAATTAAAAATTATTACTCATGTAATCGATGTATCCGCACACATGAATGGCTGTTTATTTAAATTTATCATGCATTTAAGCAATAAAAATAATATTATGATAACTCGGTTTATGGTCGACAAAATAGGATAATTATTAAAGTTCAACTAAATACATAATCCAAATTAAAGACATTATAATTTGATTATTTTTTTATTTCATTAGATAGATACTATTACAAATATTGTACCTGTATAAGTACCACTCAAAATTCATCATTTTCGAATGGATGATCAGGATGTCCAAGGCCACTATTAAAAAACGTAAAACAATACATACAATGAAAATCACATTTCTATATTGACAATTAATATTAATTATACTTACGCGGTAAACGGAACGAATCTGCCATTACAGTCAAAACTATCAATATAATCCATATCATTTTTCTGAAGTTTGAAATTAAAAATGTCAAAATTTTCAATAATTCTTGATTTAGTTACTGATTTAGGTACTGTAATAACCCCTCTCTGCACTTGATATCTCAACAATATTTGTGCTACAGTCTTATTATATTTTGTCGCAAGTTGTTTTAATTTTGAATCATCCATCAATCGGACATCGTCTGGTTTTGCCCATGGTCTGTCCGGAGAACCTAAGGGACTGTATGCAGTTATAGTAATACCATGAGCTTGACAAAAATCTATCAGTTTTCTTTGATTCAAGTATGGGTGGCACTCAACCTATAACAGGAAATTTAAATCTAGATTTTACTAGGCATCGTAAGAAAGTACGAACTTGATTGTTAACTGGTTTAATTTTGGCTTCGGCAAGTATTCTTTCGACCTGTTTCTTATTGAAATTAGAAATGCCGATCGATTTAGTATAACCCTTGCCAACCAATTTTTCCATGGCTTTCCACGTATCAATATAATCCACATGACTAAATTCAATTTTTCCATCTTTTTCTGGAAATAAACTACCACCCTCCTAAGAATAAAATTATAAATAAATGAATCAATTAATATAAACTTAAACTTTAATATCTAACAACCAACACGTTAGATACATATACGTTGAACGATTTCGCTAAAATTCATTTTTATTAACCTTGTATATTTTTTATTCATAAACATGAGTTCCTATACTCAACTATTTAGTAATTTTCCATTTAAAGTTAGTCAGGATCATTTTTCGTAACATGTCGTTTCTATGTCTAAAATTATTCACAATACCATCAGAAAAAAAACCTGTATTACATTCAGTGTCCTTGCACAGATTTTGCAATATTAACAATAATTTCATAACAGTACCAATAAACTCATTTTCGTGATGTAATGTTTGGAAGAAAAAAACGATAGATTATTATGGCCCACCTTTTATTATACATCAGTACTTTTCCACAACAAAAATGCATACATTGATACTATTAGAAATTTAAGAAATGGTGATTAATGAAATAAATAGTGTGTCGCCAATTATTAATTTGGTAATTAGAAGTGATTTTTCCATGCATTAAAACTAGTAATGGTAAAGGAATTGCACTTTGTTGAAGCTTAATAATTATAATATGTACCTATATTATAAAATAATATATTCATTGGACATACATGCAGATCTCTGTGTATGTATGTACTTACCTAAGCTTACATAGATAAATGAGATTTTTTTTTCAAAAGATTACTCAGAAACAATGTGTCTTAAGTATAGGGAAATGCATAGTAAGTGGTAAGTAGAAGGTTATTTACGTTATGAAGGCTTGCGGGTTTTGACCGCGTCATAGGAAAGTAAATATACACAAAATAAAATCAAAAATAAAAATACAAGATATATAAAATATTTACAAAAACTTACTCAAACTCGACGTTTCGCCACTAATGTAAGTGTCTTCTTCAGGAGCAAAAACTGGGTGAGAGGCTCCAGAAAGTTACGGTAACTCGATATGTAAACCGCGGTAGAGGTGAAAATTTTTTTACCAGAAGTCAGTTTTTGCTGATAAAGAAGACACTTACATTAATAACGAAATGTCGAGTTTGAGTAAGTTTTTGTGCATATTTTGTACTTTTATTTTATTTTATTTTGCTTTAGTTTTGTATATATACCTATATTTATTTTACTATGACGCGACCAAAAACCGGAACTCCTGATAACAGAAACTTGGGCCCTGGACGCCTTCAATATCATTTAGACAATTAGAGGATTACCTACAGATTGATTTATCAAAAAATTTACATATTCAATTTAACAAACAGATAATGCTTTCTTTTCTTCATGTTTAATATAACATCTACAAATAACTGTTCTTACTGTAAGAATTAATCGAGTACAATGTATATTATTGCAATCTGTGGTGAAAATTTAACCTAAGGAGATATTTTATCAGTGATAATGCATCGTACAATTTAATCCTATATAATGCTTGGAATTGGATTAGGACTATTTATAGAACTCCAAATTTTTATCTAAATTATATAAAGATAAACTTTCTTCTAAAACGATTATTACAGACTGTTTATTTAGCCATAAAAGTTTATTCACGCATACGTCCATAGAACCTCTGCAATGATAACCTAATAATATTATATCTAATATAAATTCTTACTTTATATGCTGTTGGCCAATGCACCAAATACAAATCGACATATTCCAGCCCCAAATCGTTCAACGTTATCTTTATAGCTCCTTCAACCAAATCAGGGCGATGAAAGGTATTCCACAATTTACTTGTGATGAAAAGGTCTTCCCGTTTGATAGTACCATCGCGAATCTTTTCGGCAATAGCTGCTCCTACTTCTTTCTCATTATCATATAAATGAGCGCAATCTATATGGCGATAACCTGCATCTATTGCATCTTTAACTGCTTGCGTTACTTCTCCAGGTTTGGACTGAAACAGTATGAAGTTAATATGTACTATATAAACTACTCTCCATACATACTTTCCAGGTTCCTAAGCCAAAAATTGGTATTTTTTGTCCATTATTGAACGTGACACTTGGAACGTTATTTGTCATGGTTTTATGATCTGCACTAATATCACGCAATAATTTATAATTAGATATGCCCAAACTGTTTTATAGTCATATTCTGTGTACAAGCTCTTATCGCTTTTCTATACTTAAATAGAAATTATATCATGCGACATTATGAGAGTCTGTTCTACAGAGATTAATTAAAACAAAGTATCTACCTACTTGAACATAATGCAAGTAATGTTAAAACTTATCTTAATACTCAAAATTTATTTGAAATCATAAACTTACTATCATTTTTATTACATAAGCAAAATTAAAATCTACATATATTGTCAACAGGAACAGATGTCTATAAAAATAGATATCCTCTTAGTCTTGCATAACATTTATCACATCATGATATTCAATCAAAAATCATGAAACACAATCAAGCAATATGTTTCAATGTATCAGAATGTACTATCGCGAGCTTATTAAACGACTCAAACTTCAAGCGTTATGACCGTATACAGCTACTCGAAACATTTGAGAAGTAGCACTGGGCGACTGTAATTAGGGGTCGATAACAAGCAGGTAGAAAGATTCGCAATAAATTGTATATCCTATGATAATTGTAATACATCCTACATTATTATAATATGATTCGTATTTATTGACGAAATTCGCTCTGTTTGATATTATATCTAGAAAATTCATACGCAGTGCAAGTTTAAAATATATTTTTATATATATTACTATTGTGTTTATAGGAAATTTGATGAAGGAAAAACAATGTTTGCAAAACATTAAAAAATGATTATAATTAAATATCAATTTAAAGAAATATTTATTTCTGAATATATATTAATTTTTTAATAGGAAGAAAAATATATAAGGTAATTATCAGTTGATTTAGGAACATTTTATTGGACGAGACAATTGAAAACGTATTGCTCGGCACCTGACTGGTATTTATAAATTAAACATTGTCGATATAGTTAACGGTTGACAATTAGTTCTACATTAAGAAATTATATTGAATTTACTTCAGTAGTGCAAATTGTTCTAGAAATAACTATTATTGGCTTTAAATTCTTATTAAATTAATATAACTGTCGTATTTATACAAACGTTTAAAGTTCTTAAGAATCCGCTAAAACAAACACCGACAAATATTATCATTAATCTTCTTTTATATAAACATAACGTGCTTCTATAAACAACTATATTTCTTCATCAAATTTTGTATTGTTAATCTCAGTGAATTATAAGTACTATTTCAATTAAAACCGACATTTTAAATAAAATTTCACAAAAAGCTAAGAAATAATAGATATTTTAGTATTAGAAGTATATCTTATTTAATTTAAGACTTCTTGTAAAAAGACGTTAATCACATAATATTTCCATACGTTATCTATTATCGGCTGTTTTAATTAAAACATTGACCACATACTAATAAAATAATATTAAATTCTTTCCATAACTACGTGTCCCAATCTGTAAGTTTATAATTTTTACAATAATTGTTGTTAGATCAATATTTTCCCTGGGAAAAATGATGACATTTTCTCTTATTCAATTAACTTGAGTACGGTCTACCTCTTCGCTGAATCCATCATATTCATCTCATATATTCATAATTCTTTTCGCTTAGATTTCTTTTAAATAGTGTCTACCCTCCGGCCTGCGGCTATACGGCTTATTACAGTTGCCCGGTTATATTTACCTAAATATTGCTCCAAGTAAGAAAAGCCTACAATAGATACGTTTTATGGCAGTTTGAGTCGTTTAAAATGCTCCCGATAGTACATTCTTCTTAATTGTAGTTACACAAACGCCGTAATTTATTATACAAAGTAAAACAATTATCTGCTTTATTCCCTATACGAAAAAAGAGTGTACAATATTTTTAAAATGCGCTAAGAATTCATGTCATATGTTCAACTAGATTAGCTATTTTCCCCAGTTCTCGTTATTAATATCAGAACTTTGCTATCTACTTTGATGAAAGTGTAGTGTACTGTAATTATACAGGAGTATTTTACTAAACAAGAAATGGTTGTTATATTGAAGCCATTAAAATGTTTTAAATTTTCAAAAGTATATTAGGTACGTATATATATAATTGTTAGTGTTACTTCTAAAACCTTCGATCATTATAAATTATAATTAATAAATACATAGTTAAATTTTTATTTACGAAATTGAAATCCTGCTTCTTCTCTGTGTCTATTATTTTGACAAAATTGTTCATCAAACCTACTTCTACTTAATTGTAATAGTGGTAAAAGTATTTTATACGGCTCCACCCCCAAACTATGAACTATAATGTTTTATCTCCATCAATATATTTTATCCGGATTAGCCATTGCTTACGAGTATAATGAAATTGTCTTGCCTGACTATCTTATTCACAAAAAAACAGTAATGTTTTGTGAAACCAAGTTTGCACTACCAGTAAAATTAATGCAGTCTGGATCTCAACATTTCTGCTGCTTGAATTTAGTATTGATGCAGCCAAAGTAGCAATCAATCAAATGGTCCTTTTGCTCGCGTCAAATCATTGGCTTAGCAAATAGCAAAACAATCCACTTAGGTACCATTTAACCAGCTCCTCAAATTACACCACAACGCAGCAAATGCTAGTGGTACAAATCTTGTCAATGTCGTATATACCCACAGACCTAGCAATTTCTTGATTTGATTGATTGCTGAGCAAAAAGGGAACGAATTAAAGATTATAATGCAGAAATCAATGCCAGTTGAAAACCTGCATTAACATGATAACCTTCTTATATTTTTTACTGATAAATCAAAGCAATTTTAAGCATTATTATGAAGGTTTTCGGGTTCTGACCGCGTCATAGTAGTGTAACTAGTGTTACTAAAGTCGACGTTTTCGTTTTAGTAAGTTTTGTATATAGTTTTTTGTACTGTTGTTATATTTTATTTTGTTTTTATTTATTTTTGTATTGTATATATTTACGCTACTCTGACGCGGTCAAGACGCGAAAGATCTTATAACAGAGCGATATCATTTAATTTTTAAGCATTGCAAAATAGAATGTATTAAAAACATCAAATATTTTTGAAATTACAATAAAAATGTGCGTATAAGAGTGTAAAAAGGACGAATCATGTTGACCTATGTAATTGATCAGCAACATTATTATACATACCTATAGTTAAACATCATGAAACATTAGAAGGAGTATAGAATTATGAGTCTACAGTTTTAGATATCATTTCCCGCTACGCAGTGAAATACATTGTGTTACTCCATCGTGATACCTTCCAATACTCCGCAAATTCTCTAATTCTGATTAGTAAATGGTAAATATGGAAAACAAATATCCTTAACACTAACGACGACAATCTTTAATAACAAACTAAAGTGTACACCGCTGAAAATAACTTTGTACAAGTAAAACATTACACAATTAGCTTGTTCTGTTTTAACATAAAATTCATTTTTCTCGGAATAAAAATGTGCTCCAAACTATAAATATTAAATAGATAACTAACATGACGAGATAGATAAACGTATATTAATTATTATGTACCTATCTACTAATATGTACACTTAATGAAGATAAATACATTTTTAATAACAACAAAACGTTATTTTCTGCAGCAGGTTTTTATTAAACATGATTTAGAACAATCTTCTTAATCAAATTTATGGTTACCAAAACAATCGTTAGAGATCGAATAGAAATACATACGGACATAATCACCAAATCAAATTTGAATAACACCTAACTTTTCTAGCTAGTTGTAATATTTACTACAGGTCATTACTAAATAACTTCAAAATATAGCAAAATTAATAGTTACAATGTAACTATTCAACTATTATTAACTATTAGACTATGTAAATACTGCCATACTTTGAAAGCCATACGACCTCGTTAATGTGGAATTTTGCCTACAACATATTGGAAAAGTATTTTAAAAATTGAATTTGAATTTTTTTCTAATTTGCCCAGATTGCCGTCATTGAGTAGTTAGGCAACTAATATTTCAGCTTTGCCGATAGAATAAAACTAAACGGTAGTAAAATGATCAAATGTGGAAACCATCATATCCATCAATTATATATTTATAATTGGATATGATTTATAGGATTTATAATTTATATTTATGTTTCTCCTTTGTAATAAGTGATATTGTGTTTCTTCTGCATCATAAAAGATATTTGACTTATTTCTTAGACTGCCGTCATAATACTAACTATTAACGGGTCGATGGCCGCAGTGGTTAGGCGGCTGACTATTGTTGTGAGAGGACGATAGGCGCCGGAGTTTAATTCTCTGGAGGGACGGTGACATTTTTTCAGAGAGTTTAATCCCGGATCGACTTGCCATTCGCTGTTAAGAGCAAAGTGATTAACAGCGCGGCATCATAAAAGGCGATATGATGCTGTCACAAAGCCAATTGAACACAACATACACACACAAAAACTACACCGCGAGAGTTGCAGTGATAGCCAGACAAGCGATACAGTTTACGGAGTCACTGCAACTAAGCACCCACCACATAAAAAAGAATACTAACTAAAGAAACATGCCAAATTAAGGTATTATTACTATTCACTATTCATGTCTACGTTACACTATTTGTCATCATTTATAACATGGTAAGGTATGTGCACGTTAGATGGTTCTAAAAATTTGCGAATTTTTTAAGAAATACAAATCATTTTCTTTTTTGAGTCGTGTAATTTTTAAGTGTTATTCGAAGGTGACTTTGTATATAAAACTGCAGAAAATTAGAAATTATACTGAGTTAATATTAGCTGTTAATACACGAAATTTGATTTGTAAATAGAAAATATCTGTAGTAATATAAGTATGAAGGCCTGATTTTAAAAGATGGACATTCCAAAGAATACAACTTGACATCTTTACTGGAGTAAACCATTTATCTGTTGTTTTGTGCATTATTTAAACAATCATTTTGGCGTGTAACTGTTAATTAATCTCTCATCACAATTTATACCACAAAGGAAATGCAGTTTTACGATTCACAATCCGAATTCGCGGACCGAGTAGCAGCCGAGGTCTATAACACATTCGAGACTACGCAAGCACGTCTGAGTTTCATATATTTTTTCTACTACTGGAAACCCGCCCGATTTTTAATGAGAATTTTCCGAAAACTTAGACGTTAACTTTATATGCATCGGCTGCTCAACTATCGACACTCGGTTCGCAAGTTTAATATTATAGTAGTAAGTAAGCAGTTACAATTTACATAATAAGAAACAGCTGCAATGAGTTGTATAATTCTAATTACATTTTGGGTTCGAACCAATTATTGATGATATTTGAAAAACCGTTGCTATGAAAACAGCATATTTTTCTTAAATTTGTAGATGTGATTTGTAATTGTGTGACTTAATGGAAATACAAAACAAGATTAACTATGATAGAATTTTATGAAGCTGCAAATATCATACATTAAATATTAAAGTTACTAGTAAGCAAAGTGATAAACATATTTGCAATATATTTAATATTTTCTTTATTTTTAGATAAATACTATCCTACACAAATGCATAAATACGCTAAATTAGGAAGTAATTTTCTTTTGCATAATGTTTCAGATTAAATATTAAATTATGTAAACATCGTCTGCATGTATAATTAAGATCTAATCATAGTATTTAATCAGTATCTATAACGCTATATCGCTAATCAAGCTATAAAATATTCAAAGAAAAACAAATTTATCACAAAATACTTTATTAACATTTGTTAATTACGCATAAAATATAATATCATATAATTTTAGTTTTAAAATTCATCATTTTCAAATGGATGATGTGGATGTCCTAAAGATCTATAACAGAAAACAAAGTATAAGAATATAATATTCAAAATGTAATGATATAACTTTTCAACTTACGCAGTCATTGGACAGAATCTTCCATTACAATCAAACGTATCAATATAATCAATATCTTCTGGTTTCAATTCAAAATCAAATATACTAAAGTTTTCTTGAATTCTCGATTTTGTAACTGATTTTGGAATGGTTACTATGCCTCTTTGCACTTGATACCTCAGCAGAACTTGTGCAGGAGTTTTCTTGTATTTCACAGCCAAGTCTTTCAATTTTTGATCTTCCATTAAGAGTGGCTCGCCTGGTTTTGCCCATGGTCTATCTGGAGATCCTAAGGGGCTATATGCGGTAACACTAATACCAACAGATTTGCAATAATTAATTAATCTTTTTTGGTTTAGATAAGGATGGCACTCAATCTAAAAAAATTAATTATAGTAATTAATTACAATTGACAATTTATGAGAGTGTAAAATTAGTGTATTAATATTCTTTAAAATCTCAATTAAAATCTATAATCCAATAAATTAAATATAAAAGATTTATATGAAACTATAAACAGCATGAACGGTATAATACTGTTTTCTATTAGGTATAAACCGTTTTATTCGCTCGTAACGATATGCAACATTTTTAAACATACTATGCTGATTGCTAGCTTGAATTATATAATAAATTCTAGAAAACTTGCCTGGTTGGTGCAGTTGCTTTGTAAAATAACGCTATCACAAGAAAAATTTTTGATTGCACTGTAAACAAGTGATAATGGTTTTGTTCGGAAAATCCAAAAAACATTTAAAATATAAGAGATTTTCAACAAATAATAAAAAAAAATAATAATAAAATAAAATTGATGTTTTACATTAAATTACTTAAGTAAACAATATAAAATTTGATATTAATTGTAATTGAATAAATTATGTAAATTATTTCAAAACAAAAGAAAAATAAAGAAAAACATATTTCAGTAAATACAATTTCATGTAATCCTAATGTTTTATTATTCAAATATTTGCGTAAATAATTCAAGTGATTTCAAAACAAAAAGATAATAGAATAGAAATCTGATATCGTTCAGATGAGTACTTCATTTAAAACGTTGATTGCATGTGAGCAAAACACTGAGATATATAATTACTTCTCATTTGTAGTATATACAGTATCAGATAAATTGAAAAATAAGCTAATACTATAGTTTATAATCTACTTACTTGTAGGTTTGCGGGTTTGACAGTTGCAATTTTAAGTACTCTTTCAATTTGCCGTTTGTTGAAATTAGATAACCCGATTGACTTCACTAAGCCTTTAGCAACTAATTTTTCCATTACTTTCCATGTGTCAATATAATCTACATCACTAAATTGAATATTTCCTTGTTCATCTTTTGGAAATAACTCGCCGTGTTCCTAAATCAAAGCATTGGTATAATAAACAAAATTAGGTAATTAGGATATTATTTAAAAAAACTAGTACACATATATGGTTATTAGATAACAGATAATACCCAATTAAATTTTATGTAGTAATTAGGTCTTTAAAATCAAATATGTCTTATTTCAACATTACACTACCAACCTTATAAGCTTGTGCCAATGAATTAAATATAAATCAAGATATTCTAATCTTAAATTCTGCAAGGTCTCCTTCAGAGCTCCTTCTACCAGCTCTGGCTTATGGAATGTATTCCACAGTTTACTTGTAATAAAAATATCTTCACGTTTAACAACCCCTTGTTGAAATTTTGTATCTAAGGCTTCTCCAACTTCTTTTTCATTTCCATAAATATAAGCACAATCGATATGTCTGTATCCAATATCAATTGCATCTTTTACAGCTTGTGTAACTTGCCCTAGTTGAGACTAATAAAAATGAAAATATATAATAAGAAAAAATAACATTTACAAAATAATTACTATAACTTACCTTCCATGTACCCAGGCCAAAAATTGGTATATGTAAACCATTATTAAATGTGATTGAAGGTACTTTTGACATTATTAGTTAGAAATGTGATCAAGTGCAACGATCAAACGTTTTGAATGATAAAATAGAATATTCTCCTATTTATGAATCAAATCTCAGTTTCAATCTGCTGCCTTGAATTGCCGGTTGTTGATATGAACAGCTGTGACGTCAATAAAACTAATGTAATAGATAAACGTAGATTTACATAACGTGAATATACGTAAAGCGCAATTTCTTTTTATCGATATTCCATGCATAATAATTATACATAATGATATACAAATACAGTCAGTGTTACTTAATATTCGTCCAGGTAAAAAAATCGCTTGTTTTACAAATAGATGATAAAAAACGATTTCTTTCGCCACAAATCGATCACTAACGACCAACAGCTTAAATGTGGAATATTTCTCTAATAAGATAATTATGAACAAAGTTACAAGCATTGAAGTAGGCATGCGAAAATTCACCTCTCCTTTGTGGTGAAAGTTGAGTTAAATTTGTGTCACAAAGAAAGAGTATGATATGATAATCCAAAATATCAATTGATTATCTGCAATGGTTTCAAAGTTATGAATTTTTTACTTTACGAAATAGAGGCGACAATCGCTTGCGAATCCTCTGTAACGCGAGTCGCCCTACTGCCCTACTATCAGTTGGC
>JALQSN010001020.1:0-13454 GCA_023690525.1 Holotrichia oblita
CTACAACTTTGCTATTCCCTATAACTACAATATTTTAGGCAAAAAAACGCAGTATCATAGTAAAAAGTGGGAAATTTATTCGTTTTAAATATATTTAGGTCTATTTTTCAATGCTTATGTGCTGATATAGTATACCGACGTTCTCATTCTCTAAAACCTACAACAATGTAATCCGCTAGGGAAGTAGGGAAGGTACAATACTCTCTTTTTCTAACGCTTTTCAACGTTTTTAAAATACTATCTATTACACTGCCTTATAATAGAAAAAGAAGAACTTGATTTGAAAGCACATGTACTACCCTAATAGATCCCACTACTCGAACGAGAGCACCTGCGAATTATTACATAGGCAAGACTTTGAACTTTGAAGGTCAGTAGCTCAAAATTTCGAGTCCTTGGCACTTTATGCCGATTGGGACTTTTTGATCGGGAGGATGTATATAGTAACATATCAAAAAATTAGACCATTTGACGAAAACCTAATTTACACCTAATAATTGCGGGGTTCTTTTAGTCAAATATTCAAGATGATAAGAAGCACATTTTAAACTTATGTGCAATTATACCGCGTGATTAAAAAAAGTACAACATATCAAAGTTAGGTTATTTTTAATGAAACTCTCTATATTGTACACCATTTTTGCTCGGTTGTCATTTGCAAGTTGTGTCGGATTTTTACCCAGCCCCTTTGTGCTCTTGCACGCTGCACCAGAACCTGCTCCCGCATTTCTTTAGTGCAATGTGTCTCCAGATTACGGTCTTCCTTCTCGTCTTCTTCTTTTCGTTTTACGTTTCTTGCAAAGCATTTAAGCACTAAATGGCCATATAATGGAGAAACCGAATCGTCTCTTGCCTTTTCAAGTGTGAAGATTTTTTCAGATGTTTCTTCATATTTGCGTCTGATGTCGGTCCAGTTTGGTCAGATAAACAGGGTATGGTGGGCGTCGTCCACCAAATTACAGTACGGACACGGTCTACACGACCTTCTAATCAGTCTCCTATGTTTGGAATCAGTTTGTATGTCGACCAAAAAATACCTTCGCTCCATGCAATCTGCCATCTTCAGACTAACTCGTCTCTCGCTTCTTGCTTCGATGTTTCCGAATATCGAATGAATCGTTCCCAGGCGGTGAGTTCGATTGGTGCAGAGTCTACGGTGCTGGTGACCTGCAAAGTTAGCTGCTGTTTTTGCTTGCGCTATGACTTGTAGGATAGTGTCGGTGGTTTGCCTACCCTCGTGAAACCCGTGCTGCCTATCCGCTAAACCTCCGATGCGCTTAAGATCATTTTTTAGTCTGGCCACTATGATATGTTCATAGCGGTTTTCTTCAACATCGAGAAGGCAGATGGGTCGGCATGATCTAGGCTCGCTTGCTGTTTTTTTTTCTAATTAAGACAAGGTTTGCCTTTTTGCAGGGTCTTGGGAATTCACTTCTTACCGTCAGAGAACTGTACATTTCCCAGAGTGTACTTTGAATTTGTTCCAGCAACACACTTCAGAACTTCTGAAGGTACGCCTGCCGGGCCAGGGGCTCTGTTGGTGTTTAGCCGCAATTGTGCTATATGAAGCTCTTGCTCGATGAACGCTTCGAACGAAGCATCGGGTGAGCAGTGAAAGTGTACACCCTTATGCCTCGGGAATAGATGTTTGATAACTTATTTATGGTGTGAAACGTCAATGGAATACGCGCTGCGTTATACCCTAGTCCCTTTCACACGATTTTGTAACTGACTCTCCATATGTCTCTATCTAAGTCGTCTATGAGTGCTTTTCATGTAGTTCCGTTGGTCTCTCGAATCTTGTCCCGGATTGTCTTCTTACACCTTGCGTAGTCATCCCAGCATTCTTGCGTGAGTCACGCAGACCGCACACTTTTCAGCAATTTCGGTGCTCCACTCGGAAGTCATCTTGCGGTCGAATATAATGAAAATAGATGAAGCATTAGAAGCGGACCAGGTGGTTTCGACCCTCTAGGCCTCATCAGCGCTACTCCGAATGCAAGATCTAATTTCATCGCCTTTAGCATCTCTACTTATCTGTATTGTAACGTTTACGGGGTTTAAATAAATATTCAGGCGATATTTCGTAAAAACAACGATTTATTTCTAATAATAATAATAACGTAGTAACAAATAAAACAATAACGATTGACTAACACTAAAAGATTATTTATGTCCGCGCACTATTTACTTCTACAATATTTATTTACACTTGTCGAAGTTCGGTAATAGACTGTTCCCTCGGTCCAGCCTCGACCCCTTTTTATATGTCTTGGGGTATCCCGAACATTCTATACTCGAATAATCTAGAACTTTTCTAGAGGTTTTCTAGAATTCGAAGTTCTCCCGAATAAGTCATAGGCGTACGGCCGTAACACTGCCCCCTCCTTAGAACTGTTCCGTCCCGGAGCAGTATCTCTCGCAAGCTCATGGTGGTAACGACACTCCGTTCCTCTTTCTACACCCCGAAGTTTCGGAGAAATAGCAGGGCACGGACTTTCTTGTCATTTCAGTTGCGCGTGGATTGTAACAGCATACCAAAACGTCGATACCAGTATATCGGAATAGTTCCTCAATCACGTTTCTTATAATTCGCCAATCCAATTCATCCAAACCGCATCCTAGCCCATGCCCTCTTGTAACAGACGTTCACGCAGGCTTTTCAACGCGTCCCACATCGTTTGGTAAGACGGCTTCCCTAACTGGCCTCCTTGGTCACCAGGTAAATTAAGGGACGGCCGTTGTCAGTGTGGTATAGTGCTTTACCAACTTGTGGCCGTTGTTGTCGAAGATCCTCGATTCCTCCAAACTTCTGCCGGAACACTCTAGCCATCCCTTTTCCTATTTTCAGGTCTTCAGCCACGCAGTGAGCTAATGCATGGTCCAGGAGAGCCGCAAACAAGTCTCGTTGGGATTTCTGTTGTGACCGCATGCCGAATCTTACGTCCACGTCCATGGTTGACCATAAATTCCTCGTATGTCATTTCCTCTTTGGGGACGTGACAAATGCGGACCTTTATTCATTCTATTGGTCAGCGACCGATTGTCTCCAAGGAATGGCGCCAGTCCGGTTAAAGTGGATCAGTCTCGGTGTACCGCTTGGTTTCTTTTCTGATGCGATAGATTACATCGTTGATCCTTTTGAATGCGGCGGTATCGAAGGTGTCTTAATCCTTGCGGTTTCAGTACGAGTGTAGGAATGAAGGAGCCATGGTGAGTCTCCTCTCATCCCCTCTTACCTATATTGAATCGTTTGATCTTATTGTTAGGAAGGTTATCTCATTCGCTCTGTCAGCCGCGGCTCGTGCAGGTGTCAGAGACCCCAAGAGGATCGTGGATCGGCGACCTCCCCGCCACCACAACAGGATATCATGGATCAATAGCGTTCGGACGTACGGGTCAAACTTGTTTCGATCACGACACCGCTTCAACAAGCAGCCTGGACGGGGATATTTGCAGTATCAGGAGCCGGAGGTGCATCACGGATTTTCAAATCTCGCGATAATCAGAAGGCTAAGACGGAGAAAGACTGCGCTTGCGAGGAGCGTCGACATTCTATCGATGAACTGAGGCTCTCGCGTTCGCTCGCAAGAAACGTCAAGATTAAAAGTACATGCCGCAGAAGCACGTTTCGGATGGTGGATTTGCTGTTGTTCGTTGCGACGAAGAAATGTGCGAGTGCTGCTGTTGCCGCGGCTTGGCCGTTACGAAGAAGGGGATACAGACGTCGGGTTTTTGTTTCAGGGAGAATTGTACGCAAACGGAGAAATCGCCTAAGAAGTGTTGTAGGTAAGTTAAGAGCTGCAGATTTTCTAAAATGCTGGACAGTACTTGAAGGGGTCAATGCAAGAGGTGTCTTAGTCACAAATTAACGTTGAGGGGTGCGACATTAAAGACCCAGTAGGCTCAAAATTTCGTTTTGTGAATTTTGACCCGTGTACAAACAAAAACTAAGATGAACTTAGATGGTATGACGTGAAACAGGTTTTACAGAGGAGTGGTCGTTCTCTTCTCCATTTTGAGCAAATGGTCACCGACGTTCAACATTCTTCTCTTGTTTTTTTCCGGTCTTCCTAAAAGAGCTAGTTGATCTGCCCTTGATATTAGCTCCTGTCTGGCCTTCCGAGAAATAAGGTGTAGCAACTGTGACCACTACAAACCCAAATCTTTATTCCACGTTTTATAGGCTTCATGATAGTACCGTTTTATTGACGACCTTCCGCTGAATTTAGCCATTGACTCATCAATACTTTGATGAGATGAATCTTCGCGACACTTTTGAAGAGTATACTTGAAGCAGTTTGTAATTTCTTCAATGTAGTAGCATTTTCGGGTTTGTTGGGATGATTGAAATACATTTTGGCAAGTAATAATTTGCACCGACGTCTTGAAATAGCTTTTTTTATAGCGAAATTGCCAAGTGATTCGTTTTTGGATGAATAGAGATTGAAAGAAGGGTCTCTGTTATATGCCATGATTAGAGAACATCCCAAGACAATCATAATCTCGTGATCATCGATGCAAATCCTTTCCAGCTTTTCTTTCAAATTCTCTTCTTCAATCTTGCATTTGTGCATGTAGCAATATGCATCATCAAACTTTATTAAACAATTTTAGAAACAGGTCTATTTCGGTAGTACCATTACGAAAAATTGAAGTGATTGCTTTCTCGACGAGTAAAATTATTATTACATTTGAACCATAAGTCATTGTTCCCGATTTCGTCCTTTATTGTTTCATCTGATGGTCCAGCACTGATGTCTTCATCTCCACCATCAGATAAAGATTCTTCGCTGTTAGAATTGTCGTTATTTCCTATGTCAGTGTTTCTAATTTCCATTTCATTTGTGAGAGGGAACTTTCCGATGGTTCGTAGTTTTCGTCGTCCGAAGAGCGATCATTACTGTAGAAAGATTAGTCCTCATCCTCTTCATCAAAGAGTGCCATTGCTTCATTTTCTAGCTCTTTTTCAGTAAGATATCTTCGAGTCATCTGCAAATAATACAGCCTAATGAAACAAATATCACCCATGGAAAATGACTATTGGGATGTTTGTGTCCCACTCGACATCTAACTCTTCTAACACGAAATCCTTACCTTGCCTGAAGTATAGTGAGTTTTCCCAAACACTTTGGACACAACGATAAACAGGCACAAGTTGCACAAACACCTGAATCATTACTAAAATAGGTTATGCGACGTCATATTGGACTATTAGGGCAGATATTGCACTGCATCTGTCAAATTGATGACTTAGGCACTTCTTGCATTAAAACCAAGGTAAACTTCCATCGGAGGGAATGTAAACTCAGGCACTTAGGCACAAATTTCTGCCAAATTGAACATACCTCAAAGCTTATGAAAAACCCCACTAGGTGGCGGTAAAAACACGATTTCAACTAAAATGTGACTTAGGTACTTCTTGCATTGAGCCCTTCGACTTAGACTCGAGTGTTAAATTTAACTTTATCAATTTATTTACAGGTGTTGCCGATGCTGCGGCAACCGCGGCAAAAAGGATTGCACCAAGTGTATGGTAAGCGTAGGCGAACAGAACGACACCTGCGGCGGTACTAACGGAAACTGGGACAATAACGGTGGAGGCGCCGGCGGTCATTTTGGAAATGGTGGAGGTGGCGGAGCTCATCCGGGAGGTAGTGTCGGTCATTTTAAAAGCGGTTGTCACCAAGGAGGCAGTGTCGGCCACTTCAAAACCGGCTGTCACCAGGGAAATAACGGTCAAACCGATCGGCGTAATTGCTGCAACAAACGCGGCGCCCCGCAAGACAACACGAGTCGGGAACCTCGAACGAGTTGCGACGAACATAGCGGGACGAAACAATCGCAGAGGAACAGGACGCGTTCGGCGCCTACGCGGGGCAAAACGTTAATGGTGAGGACCAATTCCATACAATGTTGTATACCGACGCAGGAGAATAAAAGTACCAATTGCGATTACGCGGATACGATTTCCGCTTCGCGTATCGACCGGTTTATCGCGGAATTGTACGGGAGGAATAATTACGAAACGGTGCAGGATCCGTTCAGGATGCAAGCTCAGGATGATGGTGGTGCTTTAGGGGAATTTGTGCAAGCACGGTGGCGATTTCCAAGAGCAAACTTTCGAGTTGAACGCCGAAGATATTAACAAGTTGACGAAGGCTAAATTGCAGAATTATTTCTTGGACGGTGACGTCTACCTGAGCCCGGTTAGCGGAAAAAATTACGATTTATCGTATAGGAATATCGATATCCCGACGAAGATCGCTAGCACGAAGCTGTTGAAGCCTTTGGATGTTAACGAGCAGCTTACCCATTCACAAATATCCGCTCATTGTTTTACCAGCGAAGGGGAGCATGTTAAATTGATGACGTCGATCTGCGAAGCTATCCTATCGACTAATCAGAATAATTGTGAGATTATAGAGGAGCCTACTAAGGAGATCGACGTTGAAGCCGTCGAAGGAGAAAAACGCCGAAATCCTGCATACGATTACCGAAGATAACGAATCTTCCAACAGCTCTAAGAATATCATAGTGGTGGATGCGGCTTCGGGTCCTCACGAGGAATCGCAATCTCCTCAGATGAACCAGAAGTTAATCGATGAAATCCAGCAGAATTTTAAGGATAAAATCGATAAATTAGAGGAGAAGATCGATAAATTGATCCATGATGCTCACGATAATGAATCTAAACCGAAATTAACTCCGAAAAACCAGAAGCCAAAGCCCGGCTGTATTATCCCTTATAAACAAGCAGAGGAATAAACCGAAACCGGAATACAAACCTGTAGTGACGAAAACTGGTTTGTTCGGGGTTTTACCCACCAGATCGCAACTCTTCAATAATTATAACCCTAAAACGATTGATAATCAACAAGGTGATATTAAATTAGAAAATCTACCGGCGAAAACTGAAGATGAATCTATTACGAGGTACGAAACTTTACTCGAAGGTAACCAGAAGCACGTGGATGACCTCCTTTTGCAATTGGAAGTGTTACATAACCGCAACGCCACTTTAGGCGAATCTAACCTAGAAACCGAGCGTAAAGACGTGTGTTGCTTGCAGAATACGGGAGATGTCGCTTATAAACCGGATTTGGGAACCGGAGAGAATTTCACGGCTTTAGACGAGATCTTAAAGTTATCGTCTCCGAATAAATTATATGATAAATTATCGAATTTATTCCCCGGCGATGAGAGGGGGGAACGGGTGTTCTGCTTGAACGATATCGAGTATTATAATCAGGGACCGTCGACTTCAGCTTCCCCGAAACAAATGCAGTCGCCTTTGGATTTTTCCAACGTCGTGTTTACGAAACCGCCAACCTCCGCCGTCGATAATAAAGATATCTCGTCTGTAACCGCCGCCAATTCACTATTTTCGTTGTCGTCGCCGAATTTTATCCTGGACAATCTGCAGTCGTACACGACGAGTATATCGGATAGTTTTACCGTTGAGAAATTGCTGAATAAGGGTAATTCCAGTTCCCCGACCGTCGACTCTCTGTTCGCCAAGATCGAAGGGTCAAGCGACGATTCCAATATTAGCGTGTGTAATGTTGATTTAAATTGCAGAAATAAAGTGTGACATAAAATTGCATTCTGTTTTGTTTATTTATTCTTTCAGGATGTTTATTGAAGTTGGCTGTTTTTAAAAAAGGACATCCTGTATATTTCGTTACCGTTTAATCGAGGATTTAATTCCGAACAAAATAGTGTTGGAGTGACAGAGCAATCGTCACATAACATCCGCAATGTCCATTTGCTGATTTGCTATAAGTAGGTATTCTATGAAGGTACAGGACTACCCACTCGACGTAGACACGCTGTATAAGCTGGACATTATACAGGGTGTTTCTAATTGAATGTCAATATTTTAGTGGACGATGGTTTGGTCCATTTTAAAAGAAAACTTCATATGAACGCATGACCTAAACGTCTGTCAAAATGCCTCTTGATACATAGTACACGTATACCACATTTCATTAAAATATCTAAAGTAGTATTACAGGAATTAATGAAAAACTAATTGTTTTTGAAAACTTTACCATCCTGTATCTCAAAAGTTAAGACGTTTAGGTCATACGTTCATATGAAGTTCTCTTTTTAAAATGGATCAAAAACTCGTTCCTAAAATATTGACATTCAATTGGAAACACCCTGTATACGATCTCGCGATGACTCATCAGTGGCCAGCGGACACACTGTATAAAGGGCCCAGGTAAGCTGTTTTTAGAATTAGCTTAACGGGTTTTGAATTGGTTCTCAAAACAGCTTGAATGGAGCTTTTTATACAGAGTATCCGCTGGCGACTGAGGAGTCAGCCACGGAATCGGTTACTGAGAGATCACGTTATGGTATTGAGGGTAAGATTCATGATTTTTAGCAACTGATTAAGCACCTACATATACAGGGTGATTCAAGTTTTTATTTTTTGGGAAACTTAAATAGTCTATTCTACCAACCAAAGAAGTGATTCACTTTCGAGCTACAGCTTGTTGTATTTACTATTGCATTTGGAAACTGCACTTCTAGCTAGCTCGCCCAGGTTAATTTAGCTTCGGTGAGAATCGACGTCTTCGTAAAAGAACTGAATCTACAACATGAACTTGTGCCGAGATGATTGCCGTCTTGGAAGCTCCGAAAATAGTAGAAGAGAGGAACCTTAGAAAATCATTCATCCTCCCAAAATGCATTGTTCAATTCAAGGTATCAATGCCTCTCTAATTCAGATAAACGATTCGTCTTTTTTCTCTCAAAATAACCCTCGGTTTCGGCAATCACTTCTTCATTTAACCTTTCCACGCCGGAGATCGGAAAATCTACTCATTAGCCGAAGTGGGGTACAAAAATCTATCCCCAGACAGTTTTGTAATTTTGCGAATCAAATATGGTTAATATTTAAATAGAACGTGATAAAAGTAATATAGAAAGCACATATTGTACAAATTGTTGTGATCGTTTTGATACCATGTAATGTACAAACATATTTATTAAACATTCGACAGGACTTTCTGGTTTTCTTGTCATTTTTCTTGAGCAAAATGTGCAACGTTTTGGTGAACTTGAAAAAAGATGAAGAGGGTGGGTGCACTTCATCTTCGTTTGGCACTACAAGCCTGATTACATCTATTCCACGTTTAGCAAGTGAGTATTTTGTAGTCTCTCTAAATAATTTGGTTTTGTAAGGTCTCGTCCAAGTTCAAGTAAATACTTTCGTCTATAATTTCTGTCTAAACTAAACTTAGGTGGTGAATATCTGTTGACATTGGTGGTGGTGGTTTTTTGAATAAGTTTAAAAATGGAGAGTTGGATATATCTAATCGATTATTTAATAATAAGTTTGTGTTTTTGTTGATTTCTAAACATTCTAAATTGTTTAAAAGGACGCTTTTTATTTTGTGTATATGCAGAATTATTAAATTGTCGTTGAAATCGTGTTCACATTCTAACAAATGTTTAGCATAATGAGAGTCGTTTTTTTTTTTATTTTGAAAAGATCTCCTGTGTTCTTTAATTCTGGTATTAAAAGATCGACTTGTTTGGTGGTTTTGTTTACAAATTAAAATGAAACTATTTTACTTTTAGTTGGTTCTCAAGACAGCTTGACTGGAGCCTTTATACAGGGATATTCTAAATGATGAAGCCATTTTTAAAAATTCGTATTTATTAAAGTACAAATCCAAAATGAACAATCTTTATACCAATGGAAAGAGGAAGTTTCAAAGTTTCGGTGGGCAGTGATGGTTCCAGAAAGGGCCGGTAGAAAGTATCATGAAATTTTGTTTTTTTATTTGCGAGTTGACATCATTCCAGTATCTGCAAAGATACCAAGAATGTTCTGGTATCTTTTCTCTTGAAATCTGTCAGGAAACAATATTAAAATTTAAATTAATATTTTAGGGGAACCCTGTATGTACAAATCAAAGTTAAAGTTTTTGCTGTTTATTAAAATAAACTTTATCAGTGTTTAATTTTTTTTATTATACATTTATTAATAATTCATATTGCGAATTATTAAATATTTATTACCTATTTAGATTATAGTGAGTTTCACCGAAATCCGAATCCAATTACCACTTTCAAGAAAGTAAGACGAGGGGTCATTAGACACACAAAGTATTATCACGCTATAATACGAAAAGTAGGGAGGGGGGAGGTAAAAAAAAAAAACAGGAACACATCTCTTACACCACATAAATATTAAAAACTTTAATAACCAAATTATATCGACATTCATAGAATCGATCGCAGACACAGAAAAAAAGAAAAATACTAGAAAGAGAACCGAACAAAATGAAGCTAATTTGATAAATTTTATATAATTTAAACGCTGACGTTCCACCAATAAAATACAACATCGGTAACACATTGATTACCGGGTCTAATTGGAAAAAAATTTAGCAAAATCGACTTTCTCGGTTTCCTTCCTTTTTTTTCCTCTCGTACTCTCGTCCTTTTTCCATTAGCCGATAACGTAATCGCGATCTCGAAAACCGTCGCCATGGAAATCTCGTTGTAAACAATCGCTAATGTGATGGTAACCTTTTTTCCAGTACCTACGGTATAGGTGCAAAGTGCGGATGGAGAAATGGTTCACTGGTAGCAAGTTGTGGTTATTTGGTAATCAATTGCAGCTCTTGCCGAAAAGGTAAATACAAAATTATCACGATAGTAATGTTTATGTTTTAAGTTAATACGATTTTTTTGCTATAAAAGGGCAGTATGTAGATCGAATTTAAGTTTAGGAAAGGATATTATTTTAGGTAATAAAGATTATAGAATTATTCCCGAGGGAGAAATAATATCCTACTTGCATGCTACGTCGTCTCTAATCTTATAAGGGGTCCTTCTTATTAATATTTATAAATTATAAGATCGATACTGGTATAATTTCACTATTATGCTCAATAATATGTTACAGTATACAAACTGTGTACAGAATAGAATAATTTAAAACTGTAAATTGCGCAGAATAATGCTGGTTTAGAAAGTGTTACATTAATAATGTTTTTTTTCTTTAATTGTGAAAGCTAACGACCTGGTATGGTGTCATGTTATTGTGATGATAATATTCATGATAACATTCCCTACAAAAGGTGGACACCAGCTGGGTTTGTTTTGCCGCTATTCATGAAGCTTTATGCTGGCTGTACAGCTTTGCGTAACAGCCTTTTCTTTTCTTACGATGATCTGCTGTTCTTTCTTTAGTTTTTTTCCAATTTGTGCCTAAACTCTCCTTTTTTGTCTATTGTATTTCTTACCAACCTCATCGCAAATTGTTCTCTAAAATCGGCAATCTGAATTGTTGTTTTATTTGTTGCTTTGCTGTTCCAAAAAAATACGCAAAGGCTACCTTGTGATACCATCTTATTGTGCACTTCAAAGCCGAAAAGTATGAAGAGGGGTCAGAGAGGTCTATGCACATTTATACTCGTTGTAGGGAAGCAATTACCTCCGGCTTATAAACTTGTTTCCTTGACATTTTTTGTTCTTTGTATTATCTGTCATTTTTAACGTGTGTCTTGTATAGCTGAATGAATCTAACATTTCTTTTATCTTTTTCCAATTTCCCACTATACCACTTCGTTGCATTCCTTTCTCTTTAAGTCTCCCTTTTTCATTTTTTTTTGTCGCATAACACGTCTTTTGAAAACCCTTTCACATTTTTCCTTAGGGATTCCACACACGAGGAAAACGAGGCGGCCGATGAGCTGGCCAGACGAGGTTCGTCAAGGCCTTTCATAGGAGCGGCCCCTTCCTTCGGCATTACCAAATCACACATTAAGAGGTCCATCTACGAATGGTCACAAAACAAGTTCAAGGAATCAGTGGCGTAGCCGGGGGAGGCCCGAGGGCCCGGGTCCCCTCCGAAATTGGACTGTATCCATAATTCGAATTTTATTGAAAAATATTAAAATAATTTCTTTTCGGTAGAAACGATAAATCTAAATGGATCTGATGAAAGCATCTATTGCAACACTGCACAGTGCGCACACACAGAGTTGCCAGGTTGGGCGATTTATCGCAATTTGAGCGACTTCTAACACAAAATTGCGACTATTTTTTTGTAGAAATCGCAAGTCGCAAATTGAGCTATTTCAAATTGTTCAGGATGCGTTTAATTTGATTAATTTTATTATTTACTTCGTTTTACTTTAGTTCTTCAACCCTTTTGGGCCCCTCCCAAACCAAAATTCTGGCTACGCCACTGCAAGGAATGGTGGGAAAGATCGCCAGGACAAAGACAGGCTAAGGAGTTCCTAAGGGAACAGAGGCCTAAGTTTACTGAAGACCCACTGAGTAAAGACAGGAAGACTGTCAAAATGATAGTAAATCTGATGACCGGTCATTGCAGACTGAATAGGCATATGTTTAACATAGGCCTGGCAGAAAATGCTCTCTGCAGATTCTGTCAAGAGGAAGAAGAAACCCCAGTTCATGTTTTGTGCCACTGTGACGGCCTAGCGAGGACAAGGTTTCTAGTAATGGGGGTAGAGAACCCCACAGCCAACGGCTACACAAAAGAGCCGCTCTCAAAAATGATAAGTCTGATTAAGAAGGCGAAACTAGAGAGTGTTCTCTAAGGTAAAGGGGATCACAATAGACCTGTAAAGGTCGCGGTGAAACAGGCCCGCATGCCACCCCACTCCTAACCTAACCTAGGGTTTCCAAATTGTGAGTTTTTCTTTGTCACAAAATTTTAGATAACTGAAGGATATTGTAAAGATTATCGGCCACTAAAGTAGGTACGTCCTTGATGACGATAATTTTTCAGTAAATTTGATAGGTACTACAGTATTATTGCTGTGTCTTCCTGGTGCTGTCTGTGTGTTACTTTTTCCTGAATAAATTTGAGTTTCATATGTGTATCCAGTTTCATCGCAAAGTTTGAAAATTTTAATTCCATATTTGGGAGCCTTGCCGGAAGAGGGGGAGGGAGGTATTTCCAAAACAGTAAACATCTTCTAAAAGGCACCATGGATTTATCTATTGACACCACCTCTGGAGGCTCCTTTAGATCTTTGATTTTTTTTTTGTTAAAGCTTCTATACGCGAGAGGCTTAACTTTATTCAAGCGATCTTTTTGGTCTGCCGTTTCGTTATCACTAAAATGGATAAATCGTAAAATGCACTGGAACCTATTTCTTGCCATTATATGGTGGACAATCCAAATTTTCTCAAGAAGGTGTGTTCAACAGGCATAATTCCCATTTTTGGTACCATGAAAATCCCCACGAAATTAGGGAAAGAGGATTCCAAAATAAATTTAGTTTTAACGTTTTTTCTTGTTTGATGGGCAACAAATGTTGTTATTTTATTTACGACGACAATTTAAATTCAGAAATGTACATAAAAATTTTGCGGACGGTTGTAACGGAGTTCTTAGACAGCTTACCGCTAAACGTCTACAGAAATTGCTGGTATCAGCTTACCGCTAAACGTCT
>JALQSN010001021.1:0-13405 GCA_023690525.1 Holotrichia oblita
ACATATTCCTCTTTGAAAAACGCATTGGAAAGTAACAGAGATTATTTGTACAATGCTTTGTCAACCGCATATCATAATACTGTTGATTTGGAAGATGAATTAAAAAGCCTGTTTAATAATATAAAGAAATATCATCAGCAAATTACAGAAGAATTGGGTATAAATGATTTACTGCAAGAGCACTTTGATAAATATAAATCCCATATAATTGACAGTATATATTATCCGCTGAAAACCATGGATTCTGTTCCGAGATTTAAGAATTCTATTATTGAAATGCTTAATATGATACTGGCGGAGACAAATTTATTAAATATGATAGTTTTACAGGGCAGGGAGAGACATATATATTCAACTGATGAAGAAGGTATTGATGATGTAGTTTTAAAAGTAAATTATGTTGTTGAAAGATATGAACATATAGAAAGCATTATTAACAGTATTGATAAGAAGCATACTGCTTATACAAGCGCTTCAATTGAGAAAATGCGATATTTATTGAATTCAGACAGAAGTATAAAGGGAAAGATTATTGAGATATTGAAGAATGTGAAAAGTAGTCCGGTTAATGAGAAAATGTCGGAAGAATTGAATATATATAAACATAGCTTTGCCGATACAGGTTCTTTGTATAACAAAATAAAAAGAACGGTAAAAACAGAAGGTAAGCCGCTTATTGTTGAAGAAACATCTGTTAATAATATTGAAATAGATAGTTTTATATCTGATTTAAAAAAGCAGTATAGTTCTAAAAAAATTGATAGTTATATATATAATTGTTTTAACGGAAGAGAAGAATTTATAACAAATGAAATTAAAATAAAATCATCGGATGAATTTATACTGCTTTTGCTCGGAACAATAAGGAGTTATAATTTGTCGGTAAAATACAAAGTTAAATTTCATGATGAGTACATTATAAATAACGGATATCAGATTCCTTTGGCGAATTTTTATATAGATGGTTATGAGAAGGAAGGTATGGGATGATTGAAGAAAAATATGATAAATTAACAATGACGGAACAGGAAGACTTCAAACGATTAATTAATTTACTTTTAGCTAAAACGTATATTCTTCAAAGAAAATTTAACAGCAATGATGGACTGCAAAAAACAAACCAGGATTATATTTTCATTGAAAGAAATTTTGATTTATTTACTGAATATTTGGAAATTGCAGGTTTCCGCATACAAAAAGACAGTAATTATGGAGTAATAAGCCTGTCAAGTTATTTTGATTTTAACCGTCAGCATTTCGATAAATTTACAACGTTTATGCTTTATGTTCTCAGGCTCATATATGAAGAAAGCAGGGAGACAGTATCGCTTTCAAAGGAAGTTTTCACTTCGACAGGTGAATTAATACACAAAATGATTTCATTGGGAACTGTTAAAAAGAAACCTTCTGATAAGGATATTGAAGATTCATTAAAAAAATTGGGCAGATTCAATATTATTGAAAAAATAGACGGGAAATGGGCTGAAGCAGATACCAGATTTATAATTTTACCGACAATTTTATTTATTGTGACCAATGAAAGATTAAGTAATTTATATATGCTGATTGAAACCAGAGATGTTGAAAATTCAGTTGATGAAAATATAGATGAAATTAATTTTTAGGAGGAAGAATGAAATTATTGAAGCGGCTGTTAATTATACATTGGCATAACTATACTAAAGAAGTTATAGAGTTTGATAAAATAAATTTTCTGACCGGTAAAACTGCGGCGGGTAAATCTACCATTATTGATGCGATGCAATTGGTTCTTCTCGGAGATACCGGAGGAGGTTTCTTCAATAAGGCGGCAAACAGTAAATCAGAACGAACGTTGAAAAGCTATCTGTTTGGTGAAAAAGGAGATGACGGAGATACCGGATACAGATATATGCGGGAAGGAAGCCGTTTTTCAAGTTATGTCGCTATGGAATTCTATGATACCGAAAGAATAAAATATTTCGTAACCGGACTTATATGCGATTGCTACAAAGATCAAAACTTTGATCATAAATGGTTTATTATTAATAATAACGGTTTTCCGGATAATATGTTTATTGATACAAGAGAAAAAGCACCTTATGACATAAAGGGATTGAAAACTTTTTTAAATATGTGGATCAAGAATAAATCTGCATATGAATTCTGTGACAGTAATGTAAGATATAGGGAAGTAACAAAAGGTATATTTGGACAGATAAAAGATAATTACAGGACTTTGTTGAGAAAAGCTGTTCCGTTTACACCTATAACCGATATAGAGCAATTTATAACGGAATCTATTTGTGATGTTAAAAATGAAATAAATATCCATAATATGCAAAATGATATACGCCAGTATAAAAATTTAGAACATGATGCAGTTGTTATCGGAGAACGTATTGAAATACTAAAACAAATATCAAATAAGCATAATGATTATTTTTATGCAAGGGAAAGATATGATCTGGCAAATTATATTTTAATACGGGCTGAAAAACAGAGTAAATTAAATAGCGAGAGAAGTTATATAAATCAGATTGAAAATAAAACACAAGCAGTTGAAACAAATAAAAAGCAAATACTTAGCTTGGCAGAAGGACTTGAGATTGCCAGAAAGAAGAGAAATGAATTAAATGAAGAACTCCTTACCTCAGATTTTGCAAAGAAACAAAAGAGTCTGTCTGAGAAGATCCTGGCATTGAACACCAGGATAAAAGAAATTAAAGACAGATTAAATGAACTTCTTTATAGAATTCATAGATATGGCGTTTCATGGTCAGATAATCTTAGAAATATGGAAACAGCAAATTTGATTTTTGATTATTCAAACTGGAAAGATTTTTTTGCTGAAATGAAAGTTTTAGATATTGAAACAGCAGATAAAACAGATTTTATAGAAGTTTCACAAAAATTTAAAGATATATATACGAGAGTAAAGGATCTGGAAAGAGATATAAATAAGCAGGTTCTGGATTTGAAAAAACATTATTGAAGAGCTTAAGCATACAATTTTCTCTCTTGAAAAGGGTATAAAACCCTATCGTTTTAAAATAAGAAAATTAAAGGAGTTAATTGAATCCGGATTAAAAGAAAAGTATAATAAAGCAATTGATGTTTCAATTTTAGCTGACCTTATTGAAATAAAGGATCAAAGGTGGAGAAATGCCATTGAAGGATATTTGGATAATCAAAAATTTTATCTGATTGTTGATGAAAATTATTTTTCAGAGTCTTTAATAATTTATAATAATATAAAAAAATCAGAAAATATCAATGATGTAGGTCTGGTCGATATTGGCAAATTAAAACAAAAGCATAATAAAGAAATTTTAAAGAATTCATTAGCGGAAGAGATAGAATCTGAAAACAAAAACGCTATACTCTATATGAACTTTCTGTTAGGTGAAGTTATAAAATGTGACCATGTTGATGATCTCCGTAACCATAAAATAGCAATTACCGATGATGGTATGCTGTATAAGGGTTTTGTTGCACGCCGGATCAACCCCGAGAAGTATGCGAATCCATATATCGGGCGAAAATCATTGCAATTGCTTCTGGATAATAAAAAGTATGAACTGGAAGAATCAATGAATAGTTATGCAATTATTCAAAATCATCATAATATTGTTGCAAATGCCGCAAAACAGAGGATTTTAGAAGAATTTGAAGCTGAATCATACATAAAACATATTTCTGAAGGCAGAAATTTACCGGAATTATTTAATGAATTAGATGAAATACAAACAGAATATGACAATTTAGATTTTACTTTTGCAGAAAAAATAAAAGAACAGATAAACAGATTGGACAATGAAATAAAAGATAAAAGCAATACGGTACAATCTTTAAGGGATAAAAACACAAAAGCAGAAACGCAGATAGAAAATTTAAAAAATGAATTATTACCAGGGGTTATATCGGAAATTGAAAACATAACAAAGAAAATAGCAGATCAATACAAGCAGGAATGGATCGAACAGACAGGAGAAGTTCAGTTCGGACATGAATTAAAAGAGAAAAAGAATCTTGATGTTTTAAAGGCAGATTATGAAGCAAATAGACCTGTAATCTATAAAATTATGGAAGCATATAAAAAGGAAAGGACAAATAAACGTTCGGATTACAACAGGGATTATAAAATGTCATATGATGTGTATGAAGAGGATAACAAACATTATGCTAAAGAACTTGAAAATCTGGATTCGATAGAATTACCGAAATATATGGATAGAATAAAAGATTCTAAAGAAAAGGCATATTACCAGTTCAGGGATGACTTTATCGCAAAGATAAAATCAAATATTGAAACGGTTGATATGCAGCTGAAAGAATTGAATGCATCTTTAAAACAAAGTGTTTTTGGAACAGATACATATCGTTTTGAGAAAAAACCAAGACCGGAATACAAAAGATTTTATGATATGATCATGGATCCTTTACTAATGGATACTGACGGATGGAATATGGCTTCTCAAGCCTTTAATGAGAAATATAAAGAAGAAATATCCGAACTTTTCCAGCAGCTAATATTAAATGAATCCAATATAACTGCGGAAAAACGTGCCGAATATGAAAAAATCATTAAGAAATTTACCGACTATAAAACATATTTGGTTTTTGATCTCATTGTAATTAATCCTGAAGGAGAAGAGCAGAGGCTTTCAAAAACATTGTTGAAGAAATCCGGGGGTGAAACGCAGATTCCGTTCTATATTTCAATGCTTGCTTCATTTTCCCAGGCATGCAGAATAAAAAACACGAAAAATAATAATACAATACGTGTTATTATTCTTGATGAAGCCTTCAGTAAAATGGATGGAGAAAGAATCAAAGAGAGTATAAAACTTTTAAGAAGATTTGATTTACAAGCTGTTTTTTCAGCTCCTCCTGACAAAATACCTGATATCGCACCGCTTGTAGACAGGAATATAGCTGTATTCAAAGATAATAAACACTCTTTTACTAAAATTTTTGATCCGAAAGATTTAGAAGAATTGATTGAGGAATAAACTATATGGATTTTCAAGACTGGATATTAAGAAAATTATTGGTAAAGTATGAAAAAAGTAAATCTTTTACTGATAAAAACGTATCAAAAAAAATTGCATTTAAGTTATACGATGAGGGTGAAATTAATTATATGCTTGAAAATGCTGATTTGAAAGCAGAATTCCTATGTGCGGTATACACTTTGAAAAATGAAGGGTATATTGATTTTTCGTGGCAAAAATTTGAAGAAAATAATCTTGTTGACCGAATATGGCTGATAACGGAAGAAGATAAATTGGATAAAGCCTATGACTTTATAGGTTTAAAACAAAAAAGAGATTTATTGGATCAACTGTTATTATACCTGAAAGGTTATGCGGATAAAATACATAATCTGAAATGGATTTCTGATTTTTTAGATGAGATGATATTTTATATTTCAGATAAAAACCGGATTCCCAGATTTTTTAACAATAATATAATTAATACAGATATATTAAAAGCTTTGGAATATATCGATAAACATGCGAATGATGAAATACAAGAAAGAGTTCTTAGTATTAATTGCTATGGAGACAGCAAATATTTTGAACGGAGTATAAGATCAAAGATTGTTTCAATAATAAAATATTCGGAAAAACAAGATATTGTATGTGATTTCCAAAACAGATCATTTACGGAAGATGAATTACTTATGAAAGCCGGTATAGTAAAACGGCCTGAAATAATAGAATTTTGCGGTAAAATAACCGTCCAATTAAAAAATAAAAGCATTATAGATTATTCGGGTCAGGTATTTGGATCCTATATTAATTCTGTGACAATCAATGAAATTAAAACTGTGACCGGTATGAATATAAACCAGGTGATTTTTATTGAAAATCTGACTAATTATCTTTGGTATATTAAAAACATCAAATCGGAAAGTGAATTGGTTCTGTTTCATGGAGGATTTTATAGTCCGGCCAAAGGTTTATGGTTTAAAAAGATATATGATGGTTTGAAAGAAAAAAAAGTTAAGTTTCTACACTGGAGCGACATAGATGTAGGTGGTTTTCGAATTTTTTGCAGATTGAGAGATAATATTGTTCCTGAACTTGAAACATATTATATGGATATAAATATTTATGATTTGCATAAAAATTCCGGTTCTTTATTTGATGAAAGCTACAGACGGATTTTAGAAAATATGCTGAAAGATCCTGTTTATGATGTTTTTTATGAGTTGATAACACAAATGATAAAAATTGGTAAAAAAATAGAACAGGAAGTTTTTATAGAATTTCTCCAATAATCTTTGACATTTCAATGTTTTTCCAATAGAATAATAAAGATGTGTAATTTGGATTACAATTAATTCAGATAAAGAGGTGTAAAGTATGGCTATGCAAGACAAGATTAACGAACTGGCGGCTATAAGAAGCAAGCTGGAATTGGCAGATGGCAAGGATGCAATAGACAAGCAGCACTCACTCGGCAAATTGACAGCAAGGGAAAGAATTTCTAAATTATTCGATGAAAATTCATTTGTTGAAATTGATGCGTTCATACAATCCAGAGGCATTGATTTTGATATGCAGGAGAGAAAAGCATACGGTGATGGTGTAGTTGCCGGATATGGCACCATTAACGGAAGGCCGGTATATGCTTCTGCTCAGGATTTTACTTTCATTGTCGGAGCATTGGGTGAAATGCATGCAAAGAAAATTGTTAAGGTAATGGATATGGCTTTAAAAGCCGGAGTACCTTATATAAGTCTGGTTGACACAAACGGAGCGAGGCTTCAGGAGGGTATCGATGCGCTTGCAGGTTATAGTGAAATACTATATAAACAGGTTCAGGCATCGGGAGTAATTCCCCAGATTACAGCTGTAATGGGGTCATGCCCGGGCGCGTCATCATATTCGCCTCCGATGTCAGATTTTGTATTTATGACTGAAAAAACATCTTCTGTTAATATTATTGGGAGCCAAGTCATAAGTGCTGTTACAGGTAATAATGTTACTGCCGGAGAACTTGGCGGAGCTGAAATACATACCGGAAAAAGCGGTCTGGCTCAGTTTATTTCAAAAGACGATGAAACATGTCTTGAAGAAATAAAAACTTTGATTTCATATTTGCCGGATAATAATTTAACAGATGTTCCTGAATACGAATGCGATGATGATTTAAACAGGCTGGCTGATGAGCTGAATGACGATATGCCTGAAAATTATGATATGAAGAATATTATTAACGCTGTTTTTGATTCAGGTTCAATTCTGGAAGTTTCAAAGAATTTTGCCCGGAATATTGTTACGGCATTTGCAAGGATGAACGGTTCAACAGTGGGAGTTGTGGCAAATCAGCCGGCATATCTTGATGGAAAACTGAATTCGGATGCATATACCAAAGCGGCAAGGTTTATAAGATTTTGTGATGCCTTCAATATACCTGTAGTTTCATTTACAGATTCAAAGGGAATAGTAATCAATAAGGATGAGGAACAAAACGGCATATCAGCAAAAGCTTCAAAGATGATTTATGCGTTTGCCGAAGCTACTGTTCCTAAAATAAATTTAGTTATCGGTAAAGCAATTGGCGGAGTTTATGTTGCAATGAACAACAAACAGCTGGGAGCAGATCTGGTTTTTGCATGGCCGGGAGCCGAAATTTCGGTTATGGAAGCAGATTCAGCAGCAACAATTCTTTTCCGGAAAGATATAGCCGGGGCTGATGATCCTGTATCCGAAAGAACAAATAAAGCGGCTGAATATAAAGATAAATATTCAAACCCATTTATTGCTGCATCAAAAGGTTATGTAGACGATATTATTGAACCCGGTTCCACAAGGGTGAGACTGGCAAGTGCTCTTTTATTGCTATCCAGCAAAAGAGAAAGCAGAATAGCCAGAAAACATGGTAATATTTCACTTTGATTAAGAATATAACGGAGGATAAATAATATGAAAAAGTTTTTAATAACAGTTAACGGAAATCAATATGAAGTTGATTGCGAAGAAATAAAAGACGGAGCGGCTCCGCAAACAGTTACACCGGCTGCACCAAAAGCTCCGGCGCAGGCAGCGGCCGTACAATCAGCACCGAAGGCTCCGGCAGCGGCTCCGGCAGCAACAGGAAGTACGGGAGCTGTAAAAGTAAATTCTCCAATGCCCGGAACAATAGTTAAAGTGGAAGTGGCAGTTGGCGATTCCGTAAAAAACGGTCAGACATTAGTTGTTTTGGAAGCAATGAAAATGGAAAATGAAATAAGGGCGCCGCAGGACGGTGTTGTTGCATCTGTTAATACTTCCAAGGGTGCAAGTGTGGATAGCGGAGATTTACTGATCTCTCTCAATTAAGGAGCCAGAAAATGCGCACGTGACGCATCTTTCTCCTCCTCACATATAAGAATATGCTTCGTCGTCGGCAGATGTGTCATGTACACATTTTCTGACTCCTTAGGAAGTGGAATTATTTTCTGGCTCCTTAGGAAGTGGAATATGCTTCAGCATTTTCGCATCTTCAAACTGAATTTTTCAGAAAGGAATGATTAATATGAGTAAAGTTAGAATTACCGAAACTGTTTTAAGAGACGCTCATCAGTCACTTATTGCTACCAGAATGTCTATTGATGAAATACTTCCAATTGTCGAAAAGCTTGATAATATAGGTTACAATGCTTTGGAAGCATGGGGCGGGGCAACATTTGACAGCTGCCTGAGATTTTTGAACGAAGACCCCTGGGAAAGACTAAGAAAGATCAAGGATAAAGCGAAAAAGACTCCGCTGCAAATGCTTTTAAGAGGACAGAATATTTTAGGATACAGGCATTATGCAGATGATGTGGTTGAATATTTTGTTCAGAAGTCAGTCGCAAACGGAATGGATATAATCAGGATATTTGATGCGCTGAATGACGCAAGAAATATTGAAACCGCGATAAAAGCCTGCAAGAAAGAAGGCGGGCACGCACAGGGATGTATTTGTTATACAACAAGCCCGTTCCACAGTAAGGATAAATTTGTTGCCGATGCAAAAATATTGGTTGAAATGGGTGCGGATTCAATTTGTATTAAGGATATGGCAGGTTTGCTTATACCATATGATGCATTTGAGCTTGTAAAAGCATTAAAAGAAAATGTTTCTGTACCTATTGAATTACACACTCACTATACAAGCGGAACCGGGTCAATGACATATCTGAAAGCGATCGAAGCCGGGGTGGATATCGTCGACACAGCAATATCACCGTTTGCGCTGGGAACATCACAGCCGCCGACAGAGCCGCTGGTAGCTACATTAAAGGGAACTGAATATGATACAGGACTTGACTTGTCAAAGTTAAGCGAAATCGCGGATTATTTCAATCCTATACGGGAAAAATATCTTAAGAGCGGATTACTTGATCCCAAAATGCTTGGTGTTGATGTAAACGCCCTTATTTACCAGGTACCGGGTGGTATGCTGTCAAACCTTGTATCACAGTTAAAACAGCAGAATGCAATGGACAAATATGAAGAAGTTCTTAAGGAAGTACCGAGAGTAAGAGAAGATTTCGGATTTCCTCCATTGGTAACACCGTCAAGTCAGATCGTAGGTACACAGGCTGTTCTGAATATAGTTCTGGGTGAAAGATATAAAATGGTTTCAAAGGAATCAAAGGGTATTGTGAAGGGTGAATACGGTAAGACACCTGCACCGATATCAGATGAAATAAAGAAGAAGATTCTGGGTAATGAAGAGCCTATAACATGCAGGCCGGCAGACCTTCTGAAACCTGAATTATCGGATATCAGGAATGAGATGAAAGAATATCTCGAACAGGAAGAAGATGTATTATCATATGCTCTGTTCCCACAGGTTGCTGAGAAATACTTTAAATACAGGCAGGCGCAAAAGTATAAAATTGACGGAAATCAGATAGATTATAAAGATATGATACATCCGGTATAACAAAATAATTCAAAACAAGAGCCTTCGTAATTTGCGGGGGCTTTTATAGTAAATGCTGAATGGAGTATAAATGTCAAGAGTTATAATAATAGAGAGTATCCAGGGTGGGCTTATGGCAGCTGCACAGGCGGCTTTGAACGGGAATGATGTGACCATACTTGAAAAGAATAATAAAGTAGGCAGAAAACTTTATATTTCCGGTAAAGGAAGATGTAATATCACAAATGACTGCGATCTGGATACACTTATTAAGAATATTCCCGGTAACGGAAGTTTTCTCTATTCATCGTTCAGCAGATTTTCAGCCCGGGATATAATAGACTTTTTTAACAGCATAGGCGTGGATACAAAAGTTGAAAGAGGAAACCGGGTTTTTCCGGTTTCGGATAAAGCTGCTGATGTGGTGGACGCACTTTATAAATATGTTCAGAAATGCGGCGTGAAACTATTGCTGAATGCTGAAGCAACAGGTATTGATGTGAATTCTGAACCTAAGGCAGTAACATATAAAATTAACCAAAACAAAATAAAAGCGGAGTGTGAAAACATTATAATAACAACCGGAGGTGTGTCTTATCCGCTGACAGGGTCAACCGGAGACGGCATAAAATTTGCGGAAGAGATGGGACATACTGTCATTCCCATGAAACCATCCTTGATTCCTTTTGTTGTTGCTGAAAAATGGGTAAAAGAACTTCAGGGTTTATCTCTAAAAAATGTATCTGTTAAGCTTGTTAAAAATAAAACATTAAAACTATTTGAAGATTTTGGTGAAATGCTTTTTACGCATTATGGTGTATCAGGGCCGTTAATCCTGAGCGCCAGCAGTCATATCAGAGATTTTGATTATAATGATCTTGAATTGATAATAGATATGAAACCTGCTTTGACAGCTGAACAATTGGATAACAGGCTGCAAAGGGATTTTTCAAAATATATCAAAAAAAATTTTATAAATTCACTTGACGATTTGCTGCCCAAAAGCCTGATACCTGTAATTGCGGACTTGTCTGAAATTGAAGGGGACAGGCCTGTAAACCAGATTACAAGGGATGAAAGGCAGCGTTTAGCCAGGTTATTAAAGAATTTTACGGTAACACCTGTTTCACCTCGCCCTATTGAAGAAGCTATCGTAACAGCAGGAGGTGTTTCTGTAAAGGAGGTAAATCCCAGGACTATGGAGTCAAAAATAGTTCCAGGTGTATATTTTGCAGGCGAAATACTGGATGTTGATGCATATACAGGTGGGTTTAACCTTACAATTGCTTTTTCAACCGGTTATACGGCCGGAAGCAATATATATTAATATATGAAGGCAGGAATTTAATTTGAAAAATATTGTTATAATAGGCGGCGGTGCTTCAGGGCTGGTTGCTGCTATACATGCCGCTAAAATTCTAAGAGAAAAGTCCCAAAATGATACACAGGTGACAATTCTGGAACGCTGTGATAAAGTTGCCCGAAAACTTCTGGCAACGGGTAACGGGCGCTGTAATATTACCAATGTAAGCATGAAAACGGAATTTTTCCATAGTGATAATATTGAATCGGCGGAAAAAATCCTGAATAAATTTACTTTGAAAGATACAATGGAATTTTTTAGAAATATAGGGCTTATGCTTAAAGTTGAAACAGACGGAAAGGTTTACCCTTACAGCTTACAGGCTTCGACTGTACTTGATGTACTTAGGAATACGGCTGCTGATTTGGGTGTGGTTGAAAAATGTTCTTTTGAAGTTTCTTCGTTGATGAAGATGAAAAAGGGTTTTATGATTAAGAGTAAGTCAGGTGAAACTGTAAATGCCGATATTGTTATTATGGCAGCAGGCGGATGCGCTTCACCAAAACTGGGTTCAAACGGCTCCGGTCATCAGCTTATGGAAAAGTTGGGTCACAGTATGAGTGATATTTTTCCGGCTATAATACAAGTGAGGACGGAAACAGATATAGTTAAAAGTCTCCAGGGGATAAAAGTTGACGGGAAACTTATGCTTAAGACAGGAAATAAGATTATTCATGAAGAAACAGGTGAAATACTCTTTACTGAATTCGGGATTTCAGAGATATCGTTGCTTTTAATATAGCAAGGAAAGTAGGAGAAGAAGTGAGAAATAAAGGTAATAAAGCGGAAACTTATGCCTTTATTGATCTTATCCCGGAGATGAGTTTTGATGAACTGCTTGATTTTCTGAATTCACGTACTCTGATGTATTCCGGAAAAACAGTTGAACAATTTATATTGGGTATCATAAATAAACGTGTCGGACAAGCCGTGGCTAAAGTATCAGGATTTAAATTGACTGATGATGTTACTCTTTTAAAATCCGGTGATTTGGAAAAGCTTGCTATGAATTTTAAAGGCTTGAAGATTAAATGTATAGGCACACAGTCTTTTCAAAATGCCCAGGTGACAGCAGGAGGTATTTTACTTGATGAATTTGATCCGGAGACTCTTGAGTCAAGAATAGTTCCGGGTTTATATTCCTGCGGTGAAGTCATTGATGTTGACGGGGATTGCGGAGGATACAATTTACAAATGGGCCTGGTCTTCGGGTTTTGTGGCAGGAACAGCGGCAGGAACTAAGTGTTTATTAAAATAATCATGAGAAAAATTAATAATTTATAAAGCGGTAATGTGTTATAATAATCATTTAGTGAATTACATTTTTTAGGAGTTTATATGAGCAAGCTTTCGCAGATCAAAATGCCGTTGGATTATACAGAAAAATATTTAAAGCAAATTATTGCAGAGCAGTTAAATATATCTGCTGATAAAATACTTGAAATAAAACTCACCAAAAAATCTGTGGATGCCCGAAATAAAAGTAATGTACACTTTGTTCTTGGAGTTGACGTTAAAGTTCAAGGTGAAACTCCGGTTAAGGAAAAAAACAGTTACAGGGAAGAATTTGCAGAAAATATAAAACACAATATGTCAAAAAGGCCTGTAATAGTAGGTTCCGGACCCGCAGGCTTATTTACGGCACTCACATTTGCAGAAGCGGGAATGAAACCAATTATTATTGAGAGAGGAAAAGAAATTGACCGGCGGGTAACAGATGTGGAAACCTTTGAAAGTACAGGTGTTTTGGATACAGAATCGAATATCCAGTTCGGAGAAGGGGGAGCCGGAACATTTTCGGACGGTAAACTTACTACGGGAATAAAGGACGGACACATAGGAAATATTCTGAAAGTTTTTTATGAAGCAGGTGCTCCTGAGGAAATATTATATGAAGCGAAACCCCACATTGGTACGGACATATTGAGAAGTGTAATTACCCGAATAAGAAAAAAAATAATAAATTCAGGCGGAGAATTTAGATTTGAAACTAAATTTGCAGAATTTGAGGCAGAAAATAATATTCTGAAAAGCATTACAGTATTTAAGGATAACAAAAAAGAAACTATTGTGACAGATACTCTTATACTTGCAATAGGGCACAGTGCGAGAGACACAATAGAAATGCTTCTGAAAAGTAATGTTAAAATGATA
>JALQSN010001022.1:0-13367 GCA_023690525.1 Holotrichia oblita
TCAAAGGAAGAAATAAAAAAAATAGCAGGTGATGATGTGATTTTTTATCGTGGTTCCAGGTATTTTCGTGAAAATGCAGTTTCCAATGTCACTTGGTCAAAATCCGCCGGTAAGTACCGAGCGGTTGTCCAAGGAAAAAATGCTTATACCGTTTCTCTCCAAATAAATGGAGATTTCTCCTGCAGCTGCAACTGTCCTGACTTTATAAAGCAAAAAAGACCATGCAAGCATGTGGTAGCCGCTTTACTTTTTATTGAGGATTACGTGGAGCGAAGCGAAGAAAGTCCAAAGGATTCTGAGACAAAACAAATTTCAGATATTCTGGAGTATTTTAATAAACAGGATTTTGAAGATGTTTATGGAGATGTTTATGAGATTAAACCAGTCATCACGGTTCCGGCTCTTTTAAAAGGTAATACCGGAAAAGCTTTTGTATCGTTACAGGTTGGAAATAAACGTTTTTATAAGGTTCAAAATATCAGGAAATTTCTCACGGATTATTATAACAAAGAAAATATTGTTCTGGGAAAGGAATTTAAATATATACACGGTGAAAGTCGTTTCAGCAAAAAATCTCAGAAGCTCCTGGATTATCTGCTGGATGTTTTTGAAGTACAGGAATCTTTGGGAAAGGTTTATTCTAACCTTTTTATGAAATCTGATATCATTGTTACAAAAAATATGCTGATTCGATTATTAAGCCGAATTGACCGGGAATCCTTTGATTTGATCTTAAATGAAAAGGTTTATGAAGATATTAAATTCATTAATCATAAACCGGATATAAAATTGCATATTACAACCAGAGAAGATGAAGTAACGCTGGATTATGAAGCGAAATATTCCATTATATCTTTAACCGATGATGGAAGTTTATTGCTTTGCAATAAGATACTATATCATCCGGGACATAGGTTCTTAAAAAATTATCTGCCCTTTTATAGTACCCTTGGTAAAGAACCTCTTAAATTTCAGGGAGAAGATAAAACGCGTTTTTTAGATTTGGTTCTTCCTAAACTTCATGAAAATATGGAAATAAATATTCCAAAATCTATGCAGGACTATTATATTGATGAAGAATTAAAGACAACCATTTATTTGGACCGGTATAAAAGTTGGATAAAGGCGACTGTCTTGTTCGGGTATGGAAAATATAAAATAAATCCGCTTAAAATAGAGATTCCCAGCGGAGTTATTATGATTCGGAAAAAAGAAAAGGAACAGGAGTTATTAGATAAATTGGAAGAATTTCTATTTGTTCCTTCAAAAGATTGCTTTATATTAAAAGACAATGATGGAATTTATTCTTTTTTGTCAAATGGGGTAACCGGATTGACTAAGGATTATGAAGTATATTATTCCGATCGTTTTAAATCTTTTACAATTTCCTCAGCAGGTAAAATAACTTCCAATATCCGTTTAAATAAAGAATCCGATTTATTGGAACTGGAACTGGACTTTGGAAAAGTTCCGGCTGGAGAATTAAAAGAATTATTTCATTCTCTGCAGCTTAAGAAAAAGTATTACCGTTTAAAGAACGGAGCTTTTATCAACTTGGAAACCCAGGAAGCAGATACCGGAAAAAAACTATTGGAAGCCTTTCAGTTAAGCTATAAAGACCAAAAAGATGATGGGTTCTTACTTCCAAAATATTCTGCCCTTTTTCTGGAAGATTATTTTGAACGTTTAGAGAATATAACCGTTCAAACGGATCAAGGGTTTCAAGAGCTTGTGACAGGAATATCAAAAGATAAAAAACGAGCATTTATGATTCCTAAAATGATTCAGGCTGATTTGAGAGAGTATCAAAAAAAAGGATACTCTTGGCTTAAAATTCTTGCAAATCATAATCTGGGAGGTATTTTAGCAGATGACATGGGGCTTGGAAAAACACTGCAGTCTATTGTTTATATGGCGTCTGTAAAGGAGAAAATGCCTCATTTGATTGTTTGCCCTACTTCTTTAATCTATAACTGGCAGGATGAATGCCGTAATTTTGCACCTGATTTAAAAACAATTATTATTACCGGTGCGCCGGAGAACCGTAAGGAGCTGATAAAGACAGGTGAAAATTATAATGTATTGATCACATCTTATCCTTTGATTCGAAGGGATTGTGAATACTATAAGGATCTTAATATTCATACCATGTTTATTGATGAAGCTCAATATATTAAAAATCCAGGCTCTCAAAATGCAAAATCAGTTAAAAAGATAAAATCAAAATATAAATTTGCTCTGACCGGTACCCCCATTGAAAACTCATTAACCGAGCTATGGTCGATTTTTGATTTTGTGTTACCTGGTTTTTTACTAAGTTATCACAGATTTATGGATAAATATGAAAAACCGATTATCAGGGATGAGAGCAAAGAGGTTTTAGAAGAACTTACATTGCGTATTCGCCCTTTCATTTTACGCAGAATGAAAAATGATGTATTGACGGAGCTTCCGGAAAAGATTGAAACCCGCTTGCTGACAGAAATGTCAGAGAAGCAAAAGCTTATATACCTTTCTTATTTGAATAATGCCAGAGAAGAGCTGGAAGAAGAAACGGGAGAACAAAAAATTAAAAAAAGCAGTTTTCAAATTTTGTCCGTTCTTACCAGACTTCGTCAAATTTGCTGCCATCCCGGTACATTTATAAATAATTATAGCGGTGAGAGCGGAAAACTGGAGCTTTTAATGGAGCAGCTTCCCGGAATTCTTGAAAATGACCACAGAGTATTGATTTTTTCACAGTTTACCTCCATGCTTCAGATTATCAGTGACCGGCTTGCAGATGCACAAATCAACTTTTTTTATCTGGACGGGGCGACTCCTTCCGAAGAGCGGATGAAAATGATTGCTCAGTTTAATCAAGGAGAAAAGGAAGTTTTTTTAATATCCTTGAAGTCCGGAGGAACCGGAATCAATCTCACCGGAGCAGATACGGTAATTCATTATGATCCATGGTGGAATCCGGCAGTGGAAGAACAAGCGACCGACCGGGTTTATCGAATCGGGCAGAAGAACACGGTGCATGTAATTAAACTCATTACTAAGGGAACTATTGAAGAGAAGATATATAAGCTTCAAAAGAAAAAGAAAGAGCTGTCAGAATCGGTAATTGAAGCCAAGGAAGTATTTATTAACCGATTGACAAAAGAAGAGATTGAAGACTTGTTTTCTGCTGATGATATATAATGTCAAAGTGGATACTCGTAACCGCTCAGCCATACAGAAAAATTTCTCCTCGCAATGACAGAGAATATTTAAGTTGCTGCTATGTTTAACTTAATGACATTGGCTGAACGGTTCGTATACTACTTTAGTAATATAAATTTTAATCTTCATAAAAATCTTCAATCAACTGATCCGCATAGGATTCATCCAAGTCAGGAAATTCTTTCAGTAAAAGTTTCTTTATATGGTTCAGTTTATGCAGATAATTTATTTCATCCGAAAGGGAAGTATCTGCAATATTTTCAAGAATATCTTCCGAAATATTATCTTTCAGCCAACGATTAATTGTATCTGTCAAAGTATTTTCCGCTTCAATCTGCTCTTTAGCTTGCTTCGCATTTTTTTGGGTGGAATAACCAACGATTATACATCCTGCAAAAAGAGCAGTATATACGGAATAAGAAATGATCCCACTGATAATGGATAAGATGCCTGTCATATTAAGTCCGATATAAACAAGTCCCAGAATTCCAAATCCATAAAATATATGGGAGGTGGAAGCAAGGTCTTTGTATTTATCTTCCCGCTTTACATATACATTGGAAGATGCACGAAGGGAAGCCTCTGCAGAAATTTCTTCTTTTTCTGTTTCTTCCTCATCATCTGAGTAATGGTTGGAAGCTCCTTCATCTTCCGGTAAATCATCCGGAATAATCGCTGCTTCCGTAACTTCCGTAATATAAAATCCCTGAAACATTTTTCTGGCTTCTTTTGCATCTTTTTCATCAACCGATACCGAAAACTCACCGGTTTCTTCCAATACAAGTTTTTCTCCGCTATGGATACCGGAGTATTCCAGAAAATCAATGAATTTTTGAGCCAGAGACTCGTCATGGGTGGACATAATAAGGAACAGCTTCTTTTCTGTTTCCAATTCTTCTACTAACTCTGTATCGCAGTCGGCGCAAGTGCGGATACCCTCTCTATATTCCATCTTACATTTTGGACACCATGGCATAAGTAAATCCTCCTTAAAAAATTGTTCTGGGTTTATGGTATCATAGTGGGATTTGCAATTCAAGAAGTTATCGCATTTATTTTTGTTTTATATATGAATGCATGGCTGAACTGTTACATAATTTTAATAATAAAAAAGAAATTAAAAATGAGGTTAGGTTAATATGAAAAAAAAAGAAATCAAAAATGAGGTTAACATGAAAGAAAAAGGGATGAATGGATTACAAATTCGTTTAGTTGTGGCAGCATTTGCCTTTTTATGTGTACTGGGTCTAAGTCAGATTGAAGTTGGAAAAAATTTTCTGGAAATTATTAAAATGAAGGAAATTATTATGTCAAATGAGGATATATACAGGGTTGAAGATAAAATTGTCCTATGGTACAATGACGTTATCAATGAAGATAAAGACAAAAATGAATAGGATAAAGGTATGATTGAATGAGAACATTAGCACTATCAGATGAGATATTATTAAAGGTGGATAAACCTGCACGTTATATCGGAAACGAAGTTAATATGATAATAAAGGATCCTGAAAAGGCAGATATACGTTTTTGTATGTGCTTCCCTGATGTATATGAAATTGGTATGTCTCATTTAGGGATTCAGATTTTATATGATATGTTTAACCGTCGGGATGATGTCTATTGCGAGAGGGTATATTCTCCATGGCTAGATTTGGATCAAATCATGCGGGAAGAAAAAATACCTTTGTTTTCTCTTGAGACACAGGAACCAATAAAGAATTTTGACTTTTTGGGGATTACCATTCAATATGAAATGTGTTATACCAACATTCTTCAAATTCTTGATTTATCAGGGATTCCTTTCGTTTCCCTGGAACGCAGCGAAGAAGATCCCATTGTAATCGGCGGCGGTCCCTGTGTTTATAATCCCGAGCCAATCAGTGATTTTTTTGACATTTTCTATATTGGCGAAGGAGAAACGGTTTACAAAGATTTGCTGGATGCTTATAAAGAGAATAAAAAAGCAGGTGGTTCCCGAAAAAATTTTTTAGAAAAAGCGGCTCAGATTGAAGGGCTTTATGTTCCTTCTTTTTATGAAGTTGAATATAACGAAGATGGGACGATAAAATCCTTTCAAAAAAAGAATCAATATGCCAAAGAAACCATTAAAAAGCAGGTGGAAATGAATTTAAGCGATACGGTGTATCCGGACAAGCCTTTGGTTCCTTTGATTCGGGTAACGCAGGACAGAGTGGTTCTTGAGATTCAAAGAGGTTGTATCCGGGGATGCCGCTTTTGTCAGGCAGGAATGATCTATCGCCCGATTCGTGAACGGAGTGCTGAATTCTTAAAGGATATGGCGTACAAAATGTTAAAAGCAACCGGGCATGAAGAGATTTCCCTGAGTTCTTTAAGTTCCAGCGATTACTCCTGCCTGCAGGAACTGGTATATTTTTTAATTAACGAGTTCCGTTCAAATGGAGTTAATATTTCCCTTCCATCCCTTCGAATTGATTCGTTTGCATTGGATGTCATGAGCAAAGTACAAGATATTCGAAAAAGCAGTTTAACCTTTGCTCCGGAAGCCGGTTCACAGCGGCTTCGAGATGTAATCAACAAAGGGCTTACGGAAGAGGTCATTTTAGAGGGAGCCGTGAACGCATTTCGAAGCGGCTGGAATCGGGTGAAGCTTTATTTTATGATGGGGCTGCCAACGGAAACCGATGAGGATATTGAAGGAATTGCTGTATTATCTGATAAAATTGCAAGAGAATATTATTCCATTCCAAAAGAAGATCGAAATGGAAAGGTTCAGATTATATCCAGTACCTCTTTCTTTGTTCCGAAGCCGTTCACTCCATTTCAATGGGCGAGAATGGCGACAGGGGAAGAATTTTTAGAAAAACAGAGATTTTTAAATCGAAAAATGAAAGAACAGTTAAATCAAAAAAGTATTAAATATAATTGGCACGAAGTGGAAGTAACCACTTTAGAAGGTGTTTTTGCAAGAGGAGACCGTAAAATTGCTAAGGTTATTTTAGATGCGTATAAAGCAGGCTGTATGTATGATGCCTGGTCGGAGTATTTTGATTATGAAAAATGGAAGAAGGCTTTTGACGACAATGGCATTGATTATACTTTTTATACCAATCGGGAGCGGGAACCGGATGAAATTCTTCCATGGGATTTTATTGATGCAGGAGTAACCAAAGAGTTTTTATTAAGGGAATATAAAAATGCGATGAACGAAAAAGTAACGCCAAACTGCCGTCAGGCTTGTGCCGGCTGTGGTGCTGCATCTTTTAACGGCAGTATTTGCAAACGCTTTGATTCAATAGGAGAAAGATAATAGAATGATAAAATTAAGAGCAAAGTTTTATAAAACAGGTTCCATGCGATTTATCGGACACCTTGATATTATGAGATATTTTCAAAAAGCTTTTCGAAGGGCAGAGATAGATATTTCTTATTCTCAGGGATTTAATCCCCACCAGCTCCTTTCCTTTGCATCTCCTCTTGGAGTAGGGCATACCAGCGAAGGAGAATATTTAGATATGCAGCTTGATTCTTTCGATGATTTAGATGGAATAAAAAATGCGCTTAACAAAGCCATGACAGAAGAACTTCAGATCATAAATATAATAAAGCTCCCGGAGGAAAGTAAAACTTCCATGTCTCTTTTAGCCGGAGCAGATTATTTGATTTCCGTAAAAGACGGTTATACCTTTGTTCCGGATTTTAAGAACCGATTTGAACAATTCATAAATCAACCCACTATCCCCATTCGAAAAAAGACAAAAAAAGGAGAACAGGAAATTGATTTAAAGGATTATATTTATGCTTATGGATTTGAAAAAGAAGAATTTAAAGAAAAAATCAAAAAAATTTCTTTTCGGGATACTTCAAAAAATAATATTCAGGATAATTTAAATAGCTCCCATCCGGAAAATCTTTCAAACTTACCTGATGAAAGAGCCTTCCTCTATGAGAATGGAAATAAAGTCTTTCTTCAATTGACATGTGGAAGTGTTCATAACATTAAACCGGAACTGGTTATGGAAGAGTTTTTAAAAAGGATTGGATTGGAATATAATCCTTTTTCCTTTCAAGTTCACAGAATAGAAATGTATACCGATGTAAATGCTTTAAAAGGCGAAGTTAACTTAAATTCAAGTAAAAAAGGGCGTAAATTAACTGCACTTGATTCCATTTGACCTATACTACTTTAGGTACATTGAATTTAACAGTAATATATGAGGGAGAGTATAATGAGTCAAAAATTGATTATTACAAAAAATGAGGATTTGGTGTTGTCGTCTTTATTTGAAAAGGATGATCTAATCCAGGTAAATTCTGAAAATCTCTTAACTGAGAGCATTTTAGGAAATATTTATCTTGGAAAAGTAAAAAATATTGTAAAAAATATTAATGCTGCATTTGTTGAAATTAACGATGGTATTATGTGTTATCTTCCCTTGGAAAAAAACACTTTTCCTGTTTTTGCCAATATAAAGAAGAATCATAAAATTACAGTTGGAGATACCATTGTGGTACAAATCAGCAAAGAGGATGTTAAAACAAAAGCTCCTTATGCTACAAGTAATTTTGGGTTTACAGGGAAATATGTTGTTTTGACCCATGGTAAAACCCGTATTGGAATTTCCGGTAAGATTACATCGGAGGAAGAAAGAAACCGCTTAAAATCAATTCTTGAGGAACATAAAAATGAAAATTTTGGATTAATAGCAAGAACCAATGCAGCCGGGGTATCAAAAGAGTGGCTGACGGATGAAATAAATCGTTTGAAAGCTCTTTATGAGAATATCCTTGAATTTGGAATTCACAAAAACCGTTTTTCCTGTATTTATCAGGCTCCATGCGGTTATATCTGTAATATCAGAGATGAACTTTCTGGAATATTGGATGAAATTATTACCGATGACAAGGAAATTTTTGAAAAAATGAGAGAGTACCTTAATTGTTATCAGCCAGAGGATTTAGAAAAGCTGCGCCTTTTTGAGGATGAATCTATTTGCTTAAACCGCATTTACAATATTGAAACTAAGGTTAAAAAAGCACTTTCCAGGCAAGTCTGGTTAAAATCCGGAGGAACTATTATTATTGAACCAACCGAGGCACTGACTGTAATTGATGTAAATACAGGGAAAGCAATCAAAGGCAGCCGAAAAATTCAGGAAACCTTTAAAAAGGTTAATTTGGAAGCAGCTTACGAAATTGCAAAACAAATCCGTCTTCGAAATCTTTCTGGAATTATTATTATTGATTTTATTGATATGGAATCCAAAGAGGATAACGATGAACTTTTATCTGTATTAAATAGTCTTTTATCTAAGGATCCGGTTAAGACTGTTTTAGTTGGTATGACCTCTTTGGGATTGATTGAAATCACCAGAAAAAAGGTTCGTAAACCATTGTATGAGCAATTGCCAAAACAATATGGTAAAAAAATATATTGACAGGGAATACATTTTATGGTTAAATGTTTTTGTGTGCCGCACAGCGAGGTTCATAAGGAATTCTATTTGGGTTCCCGGGAGGTTCTATAAAACTCTTGTTAAATGTAAAGATTGTAGATTCCAAATACAACACCAAAGCTGGCGAGTAATGATTATAGGAGGTGCCATATGTACGCAATTATTGCAACAGGTGGTAAACAGTACAAAGTAGCAGAAGGCGACGTAATTAAAGTTGAAAAGCTTGGCGTTGATGCCGGAGAAGCTGTAACATTTGATCAGGTTCTTGTGGTTAATAACGGTGAAATTAAAGTTGGAACACCAACTGTTTCCGGAGCAACTGTTTCTGCAACCGTAGTAAGAGACGGCAAAGCAAAAAAAGTTATTGTTTACAGATATAAGAAAAACCGGATATCACAAAAAAAATGGTCATAGACAACAGTTTACTGAAGTTAAAATTGAAAAAATCAATGCTTAATTATGATAAGAATTAAGATCAGAAAAAATTCTACTGGAGTTTATAACGGGTTCCTTATTACGGGACATGCAGAGTTTGGGAATTTGGGCAAAGATATTGTATGCGCTGCTGTTTCTATTTTAGTTATAAACACAATAAATTCTATTGAGACTTTTTCAAACGATATGTTTACTTTAAATACGGACGAAAAAAAAGGATTGATGGATTTTGAAGTGGTTTCGGATATTAGTAATGAAACCCGACTGTTATTGGATTCATTGCTTTTAGGTTTAAAGGAAATTGAATCGGAGTACGGTAAAAAATTTATAAAACTTAATTGAAAATATGTTTTGCAAAATGCAAGACCACATACATTAAGGAGGTGTAAGACAATGTTGAAAATGAACCTTCAATTTTTCGCTCATAAAAAGGGAGTTGGTTCTACCAAGAACGGCAGAGATTCCGAAGCAAAGAGATTAGGAGCAAAAAGAGCTGACGGACAGTTTGTGCTAGCTGGTAATATTCTTTACAGACAACGTGGAACCAAGATTCATCCAGGTGTTAATGTTGGACGTGGCGGCGATGATACATTATTTGCATTAGCGGATGGTGTACTTAGATTCGAAAGAAAAGGCAGAGACAAGAAACAGGCTTCTGTATACCCAGTTGAAGCAAAATAATTTGTAACGAGTTGAAGAAGGCTCCAATGGCATTGCTGTTGGAGCTTTTGTAGATAAAGAGGTGAGTTGATGTTTGCGGATAGTGCAAAAATTTTTATCCGTTCCGGCAAAGGCGGGGACGGACATGTAAGTTTTCGAAGAGAATTATATGTTGCGGCTGGAGGACCGGACGGTGGGGATGGCGGTAAAGGCGGCGATTTGATATTTGAAGTGGACGAAGGAATCAATACATTAAATGAGTTTCGCCATGTCCGCAAATATTTTGCAAAAGACGGTGAACAAGGCGGCAAACGTAAATGTCACGGATCCGATGGCGATGATTTAGTGGTAAAAGTTCCTCCGGGAACGGTATTAAAAGATTATAAAACAGGACAAGTTATTACAGATATGTCCCATGAGAATAAAAGAGAAGTAATTTTAAAAGGCGGAAGAGGCGGAAAAGGGAATCAGCATTATGCTACTGCCACTATGCAGGTGCCGAAATATGCACAGCCCGGCAAGCCCGGTAAGGAATTGGAAATAATTCTTGAATTAAAGGTGATTGCAGATGTTGGTCTGGTGGGATTCCCCAATGTTGGAAAATCCACCTTTTTATCAAGAGTAACGAATGCGAAACCAAAAATTGCGAACTATCATTTTACTACTTTAAATCCAAATCTAGGTGTGGTAGATCTAGATGGCGGAGATGGATTTGTAATTGCAGATATCCCGGGACTTATTGAAGGAGCTTCCGAAGGAATCGGATTGGGACATGAGTTTTTAAAACACATTGAGCGAACCAAAGTAATTATCCACATGGTGGATGCAGCCTCTACTGAAGGAAGGGATCCTCTTTTGGACATTAAGGCTATTAATGATGAATTAATACAATACAATCCCGAACTTTCAAAGAAACCACAGGTCATCGGAGCAAATAAATGTGATATTTTTTATGGAACAGAAGAAGATACTGTAATTTCCCTTTTAAAAGAGGAGTTTGAACCTCTGGGGATTAAAGTTTTCCCTATTTCTGCAGTAAGCGGAAAAGGAGTAAAAGAGCTTCTTTATCATGTAAAAGAAATGTTAAATGAATTGGATGAAGAACCAATCGTATTCCAAAGAGAATATTTTCCAGAAGAAGATTCTTTTGCGGATGAGCCATTTACGGTTGAAAAAACAGAAGAAAACTTTTATGTAGTGGAAGGTCCACGGATTGAACGAATGCTTGGATATACTAATTTAGATTCGGAAAAGGGATTTGAATTCTTTCAGAAATTTTTAAAGGATTCCGGAATATTAGATGAATTAGAAGATCTTGGCATTCAAGAAGGTGATACGGTTAAAATGTATGGCTTGGAGTTTGATTATTACAAATAATGTAATAATTCATACTATGCATACAAATTTTAACACAGACTCTAGTACCACATTGCGCAAATATCTCTGAATAAAATATTTAAGCAATGCTGTGGCATCGTTGACTGACGACAACGCAGTGATGGCGTAAATAGCGAATATTTAATTAAGTGATCATTTGCGCAATGCTGTACTAGGGTATAAAAAGAATAGGAGCTATACTGAAATGACAAGTAAGCAGAGAGCATATTTAAAAGGGTTAGCAATGAATATAAATCCCATTTTTCAGATTGGGAAAGCAAGCCTTACCCCTGAAATCGTAAAAGCAGTAGATGAAGCATTGGAAGCCCGGGAATTAATTAAAATCAATGTATTGAAAAATTGTTCGGATGACCCCAGGGAAATGGCAGATATTGTATCGGAAAGAACCCATTCCGCAGTAGTTCAGGTAATTGGTAAGAAAATTGTCCTTTACCGCGAATCAAAAGATAAGAAAAAAATATCTCTACCGTAGGTGAGATACAGGTGAATAAGGATGGTGGAAATTATGAGAAAAATAGGAATTATGGGCGGAACCTTTAATCCCATTCATAATGGACATATTTTATTGGCAAAGGCTGCCTGGGAACAATATTCACTGGATGAAGTCTGGTGGCTTCCAAGTAGTAGCCCACCACATAAAAAAAAGGAAGTAATTGCATCGAATCAGGAACGGATGGATATGATTCAGCTGGCGATTGAGCCATATCCATTTTTTGTCATGTCTACCATTGAAATGGAACGGAAAGGATATTCTTATACAGCCGATACACTGGTCTTTTTAAAAGAAAAGTATCCGGTTAATGAATATTATTTTATTATTGGTGCTGATTCTCTTCATTACATTAATAAATGGAAAGACCCTCAGCTTATCTTTGATAAAGCAATTATTTTGTCTGCTCCAAGATATCCGTCAACCCATTTAAAGGATCTGGAAAAAAGGAACTATCTGGAAAAAAAATATGGCGGAAAGATTTATTTTATCCAAATGGAGCCTGTTGAGATTTCTTCTACCGGTATATTAGAAAAATTTAAAAAAGGTATGGATATATCAGATTTACTGCCTCACAAAGTGTTAGATTATATAAAGAGGAATGGGATATATGAAATGCATGAGAAGCAAAATCATAATATAAATCAAATAAGAAAACGCCTGAAAAAGGATCTTTCCAAAAAACGTTATCTCCATACATTAGGGGTACAACATACTGCCGCCTGTCTTGCCATGCGTTATCATGCAGATTATCACAACGCTAATTTAGCAGGACTTCTCCATGATTGTGCAAAATGTAATAGTGATAAAACCATATTAAAAAAATGTATAAAATATAACATAAATGTATCCGATACAGAAAAAAGAAATCCATCTTTATTACATGGAAAATTAGGCGCATATTATGGAAAAACCAGATTTGGAATTGAAGATGAGGATATACTAAATGCTGTTATCTATCACACGACCGGAAGACCTAATATGTCCCTTTTAGAGAAAATCATATTTATTGCAGATTATATTGAACCGGAGCGAAAAGGAATTCCGGGATTAAAAAAAATTCGAATCGCTGCATTTGAAGATTTAGATAAAGCATTATTTTTGGCTTTGGAAAATACCTTAAATTATTTACAAAATAACACCAGTAACAAAAATGAAATTGATGAAACAACCACAAAGACCTATTATTATTATAAAAGTAAAATAAAAGGAGTATAAAGCATGAATCAATCAAAAGAAATAGCTAAAATCGCATGGGATGCGCTGGAAGACAAAAAGGGAGAAGAAATTCAAATGATTGAAATTGGAGATATCTCTATTATCGCCGATTATTTTATAATTGCAAATGGAAATAATTCTTCTCAGGTTCAGGCGTTGGCTGATAACGTGGAAGAAGCTCTGTCTAAAAAAGGATATGAACCGAAAGCCATTGAAGGAATTCGAAATTCCAGCTGGATTTTAATGGATTATAATGATGTGATTGTCCATGTGTTTTCTAAAGAGGATCGGTTATTCTATGACTTGGAGCGGATTTGGAGAGATGGTAAAATTATTTCAAAAGAAGATTTATAAAAATCATCCGTCAAAATGGATACACAGTATGAACCGAAAAAGTGGAGGAGTAATACCTTCACTTTTTCATTTTTGAGTATTATCCCGTGTCAGTTTTTTACCTATGTGCATGCTTATCAACTATAACTTCTGAATAAGCCAACAACCTTTCCTAAAATATCAACCTT